>JAAAKL020012543.1:0-12969 GCA_010016065.2 Carybdea cf. marsupialis auct. non (Linnaeus, 1758)
TCTAATTCACAGAGTAGGTTGCTCAGCTGATAGAACAGTTGAGCTCTCATACGTCGGTATCGACGGGAGAATCCATCATCATCATGAATTGCAACACATTTTTAAGTCCTGTTTCAAACTTTACTCTCTTCAAAAGATCTGTACATTCTTCAAACCTGCATGCAATTATATCGTGGGACATTTTTCAGTGAGTGTGTACCTACACGAACATGAATATCTTTAACAAATGTGCTTTCAATTCTCGATATCGATGTTGATGATTACAAGGCACAATTTTGTTACATTATCACTCATACAAATTAAAAAGACAACACATTTGTCCTCGAGTAAATGAATCCTCAAAGTTTGGCGGTGAAAAAACAAACCCAAGTCTCCCCTAACTTTTCAGCTTTCGCTCGTAGTTCCCTGCGATATTTTTATCTAAATCAGCAAACCAACGTTTCTTATTAACTTAAATAATGTAAGGAAGCCTACGAGGTCTTAAATAAGGGGATAAGATTAACGTTTATCAGAGAAAACAATAAATATTAGGCGTTAGAGCATTTTTAGTAGTAGCTCCTGTAATTCGGACAAACTTACTTCCTAGAATTAGGTCTGAAGAAGATTTGTTTAATGCGAACTTATATGCAAAGCTGCATATAATATTTTAAGCAAGGGAATTCAAATATCTGATTTTTGTGGTTGTAAATTTTCTCGTATTTACAGTTCCACATACAAGTCGATTTAAATGCGGAGGGAAAGTGTGACGTCGCGATATTGAAAATGTTTGAAATAATGAAAAGATACTCGATTTTCATGTTGCTCTTTTAGTAAGAACGCCAATGGCCAAAATTGAGAGTGATGCCATTTCCAAACTCCGAGATATCAGCTTTCAAAGTTTTGAATCTCTCTAACAAAATCTTATTATTTGATGCTGGTTCCTAACTTAAGGAACCAAGGAATAATAACAGAGTTTTGACCTAGGATTTTTGAAATTCAAACGCCTTTAGTTTAAACACTATATACACTACAGGTCTGCCATTTTGGCAAACTGCCTATTCCAAGATTGCCTTTAGATATCTGGAGTCAAATCTTACTATTTCCAAAATCTTTGATTTGTGACGTCATCACTTTCGTCACCAACCAAACTTAAATCCCGTTCTAAGTTTAGCGTAATTTATACTTTAATACATTATTGGAACTGCAGAACTTGAATATAGAAAGAGATACGGTGAATTTCATTTTTGTCGAAGCTTTTCGATCGATCTTCTTCAGGACAATTACATCGATACTAAACTAACTATAAGTTAACAAGGCTTTAAAGCATAATTACAAGAAGATGAGTACAAAGACGATAACATCAAAACAGTGATAAACAATAACGATGAGTAGGTAATTGCTACAAGAAAAAATAGGGAACACGTGCTACGAAGGCAAAAGTCGGGAGACTAGGAATAAAATGGAAAGTGCGGTGTTAATGACTACATACAATATAGAAATGACAGACAAAACAATTACACAAAGTTCACAATAAGGACACAGTAACGCATTAACGAAACAATGAAAGACTGACTGCAAAGTATTTTTGCCGTTAAAGTGACGGTCTCAGAGAGGCGACGGGGACTGCCTCCAAAATACGGAGGTGCAGATCCGTCCTAGCCCTATGTAAGATAGAGAACCTGCTGTCATCGTAGGAATCTCTGTTATGTAACAAATGTAGCGCAATAGCCGATACAACCTTTTCAGATCTGTGTGCGGTTACCTGACAACCACGGGACGGCTGTTGACGTTCCTGGTCTCTACAATTTCGTACAGCAGCAGGGACTTGCTACGTCACCCACCGTTCCAATCATTGTGATGTTCTACCTACGTATTGCTGCACACAGCTACATATAAAAGAATAAATGACATTACTAATTTGAGGGGTAGGTAGTACATCCCTCCTGCCACTGGGGAGAATAGGAGCACTGGTAAACACAGCCAAAATTTCTACTTTAGTCAGTATCTAACCTCAGTTTAAGTTACATTGTAGGCATTGACTGGAAAATACTATTTTAAACCGGAGAGATTTTTCTTTCTGATGGAATCCTCCAGCTAAAAATAAAGATTATCAGCATTACCTAGATTTAGTTCCAGTAAGTAGCTCGGCACAAGGTAAAAAGTAAGAGGCAAGAGGCAAGAGGCAGGATGCAGGAGGAAAGAGGCAAGAGCATGGGCGTAGTTTCTGGGGGGACGGGGGGACTCGTCGCCTCACTTTTTAGGATGGGGACAACAGCTGCTTCATCACTCCAACTGTTAGGACCAGAAATGTAAAATTGTCCACTTTTAATCGTTTCGTCCCCCCATGCTTACAGCGATCTGCACCCTTGGCCACGAGCCTAGAGTTAATATCCAAGGGGCCAGATCAAACTAGAGTACCTACGGCAGTAGTTAGCAAGGAGAAAGATGCGGATCTTTTTATGTGTGCCTTCTAATCGTGAATGAGTAGTAACAAGGGTATACAGAAACCAATATCACCAGACGTTCCTTTAGAGAGGTAATTTTGCCGTCGACGAACTGTAAGCGGTTTTACCCAAACCGACTTTCCAGTTGACCATGTTTAATTGCTTCGCACATTCCACAGAAGTTGAATAACATGAGAATGCAACTCACTCTTAAGGCGAACTTTTATCCACTGTCTTAGTAAAGAGAGGACTGATCAAGATGCAATTTAAAGTGAAACAGCCTCCATGAATTTATAATACCTTTTCATTTTTCTTCTCTAGGAAGATACACTTGAAAATCATTCAACATTACAGCCGTCAAAAGAAGAAGCCCAAGAAGATGCCATAGATAACCAGAATTCGCAACTCTGCAGCAAAGATTCTTTTGCCTCCACAGAACTTTCATTTGGTAAAGAAAACACTGGAAGTACGAAAGATGTACAACAGAATGAAAGCAAGGACGTAATCAACGTCACTATTCGAAAAGAGGAACCAATGGAAAATATATCCTCGACGGACGCCGAAGACTTTGCGCATAATGGAGTAATAGATATCAAAGGAGAAAAATCTTTACAGAACTACAATCAAACACTGGAAAATGCGACGGAGGAAAAAAATGAAACGAAAGATAAAAGGTTGAATAATGTGCATGAAGCCGCTATTGGTTTTGAGCCTACTGACAGCGACGTCACAAAATCTGACGACATTGCGATCACGTCGGACGGGATGCCAGTTTACGACGAAGAAGAGTTACGTCTGATCGAAGAAATTGCAAACAGTTATGATGAAGATACATCATCCAATAAAGTAATATAGAATAACAATCAATTATACGTAATGTTGCTGGTGTCAAGGATTGGAAATTACAAACAAACTGACTTTGATCATTCTTTATAGTGTTGGATAATACGATTCGTGTACGTAAAAGTAGCATAAATGACTTTTATTGGTAAATCTGACAATAGATGTCCAGTACTGAGCAAGATCTGAAAATGCGTTGAAGCAAGTAATATGAGTTTTAGCATTTGTGAGTTATTGCTAAGCATGCTTCTCGTTAATAATTAATATTTGTATATTGTGTAGAATACATAATTGTTTTGTTCATTTTTTCCCGTTGTGCATATCATAAATATCTGGCATAAATATTTTGCAAGTTTTGGACCATCTCCACCCTAGAGCTCTGCAACTTTATGTTTTAGACACGCTGCAAGCTTTGGATCTGTGTCGACTACATGGCAAGCTAAATACGTTAAAAATGGTCAGCAAGAATTTATTTCTGACACAAATCTAACAGAAATGAAACAGAAGTTCAATTGGGCTTAGAGGTCGAGATTTAATCGGGCTTTTAGTCGACTTTACTTTTAATTCAACGCGCTTGATGTCAAAGTCATGCTTTGTCCTGACACGAAAGTGCTGCACACTTGAAGTGTAAATGATGACAATTTTGAGGGCGCATTGGCTGGCATTGGCAGTAGTACGTTTGAAACGCAGGTCTTTAGAGGGAGGTAAAATCTGCACATCCTTTGCAGTGGCAGTTTTGAAGGGCGCGGGGCCCTGGGCCGAAAAACGTTTGTGGGGGGCCCTATGACGTCATGTATTGCAATAAAGTTCAGGCATTATCATCCTGCAGAAGTTCTGGAAATACTGTATTGCCTCCAATGGGTAAAGTTTCAAGTTATCACTTACTACCACCAGAGTAATATGGGCAGTTAAACACATACTATCTTCTTTGCATTTAAAACCGTGGCCCCTGGAGGTGCTGGGCCTCGGGCCATGGCCCTGTCGGCCTCCCCCTAAAACCGCCACTGCTACAACTTCTCCAACACATAGTTCCCAGTAATATCGTAAAAACACAACAGACAAAAAATCAGCATGGAGTCATTTCTTCATCAAGTTCGATACATACTTCCTCTGAGGTGAGAAATCTAGCAAAACAATCTCGAGTCCAGCAGCCTGAAGATGAGATAATTGTCTCTCGAAACGTAGCTTGGAAAAAGACTACGACTCACAACATGATGAACATCTGCCATCTATGGCATCAACTGAATCGGTAAGTATTAAAGTATTTCATGGGTTTGTGCTAAACGTGAGTCAAATCTAAAGCAATTATTTCTCTCTTCAACCTTTTACGTGACTTTAGACGAAGGATTCATCATGGATTATCGTCAAGTATTTCAACTGCAACCAGGAATTATCCCTGAAGTTTACATCTTGCGTCTTTCAAAGGATCAGTGGCGGTTTAGGCGGAGGCCGAGATGGCCATGGCCCCCGCACCTGTAGGAGGCCCCGAGCCTCAATGCTAAGAAAAAAATTATCTAACTGCCCATATTAATCTTATGGAAGTAAGTGAAAACTCGAAACTGTTTCCACTGGAAGGAATAAAATGCTCCGGAACTTCCGCTGTATGATCATGTAGACCTAAACGTCCTTGCAATGTATGACGTCATAGGGCCCCGCAAACTTTTTCGGCCCAGGGCCCCGCACCCTTCAAACTCGCCACTGGGTAGTAGGATACGATGTGGTTAGGGTGATGTAGGGAATAATTAGTTTCTTTGATCTTTCTGATTGCTGTGTTGATCTCTATGTCTAATATTTTGATAATCCCCAATCAAACATGTGGTCTTTTTTCAAAGACTGTTCCGCGGTCTTCAGGCTCATTTTCCAAAGACTGTTCCGCGGTCTTCAGGCTCATTTTCCAAAGACTGTTCCGCGGTCTTCAGGCTCATTTTTCAAAGACTGTTCCGCGATCTTCAGGCTCATTATTCCTCTCTTATGGACTGTTTTCTTCTATTTTTTTCCCTCTCACCATAAGAATGTTTGGATTCGCCAATGTATGTAAATGGACAGTCTTTGAATCTTGATTTGTGTACAATGTTGTTGGTTTATTCTGAAGAAACAGGGTTCAAGAACCCTGAGGATTGGAGAAGTATCTTTTGGAACGTAGCCCAGAAAAAGACAACGACTCACAACATGAATCGTAAATGTATCGTGTTTAAATAAAGGAATATCTTAGTTTCTTCATTATTGTTAACCCTCAAACACTACCATATCTCTTTAAAAACTTACGTTTCTTCCTTAACCTTAAAGCAAATGTTTACTTGCCAATGGGAGCATGGTAAGTTATCGTAGAGTAAAGAAACTTTAAGTAGAGTTCCCTCGACGCTACAGGCATCACGAAGCTGTGTCGTCCTGGATAAAGTAACACAAAAATATCAATCGAGAGTTTAAAGTTATCTTGCAGTCGATGTAAAACTATTTGTTTGGCTTGTGACATTGGGTCTGCTTTGTAATATAGTTTATCTCGGGTAATATCCAAAACCTTTCTACCCCATTATACATGACCTTCACAAGCAGACCAAAAATATCCTGTGTATGGAATAGGGCCAGCGGCGCCGAGAGAAGAGGGAAGCCGGGCCAGGGAGGGCTCTCTAGGGGCCCGTAGTTAAAAATTGGGTCTTTTTCTTTTATTGCAACGTACTGTAGCAATCCGAAAGTTTGTTTTAACAAAGAATTATTAACCTTTACGTCATATGATATCATCCTTCTCTCCGTATACTCCGCAATGAACAAAGCACCTGTTAGAAAAGGGCGTCCCCACGATAAAAAGGGTGTGGGTCCTCAAAAACTTTCTTCTCCCCGGGGCCCGGCCCATCTCTCGTCGGCACTAAGTAGAACATAGAAAATGTAAGGGTAAGGGACCCATAGGGGAACACAGAATCGGAGCCAAGCTCCAAACATGTTAAGTTCTCTCGCATAACAGCAAACAAGTGTTTTAACTCAAAAACTCGAGCACGTTGACAAAAGTGTATATGCGTTTACAGCAAAGTGTCATTTTCAAATTTCTCCCAAGCCCTTTACAGCCCTGCTCTCTTGTTTAATAGTTTAAAATTGAGAAGAACTAAGGTGTCCTATTATAGGCGCTCCCTAACGGAAAAAACCCGGAAATTTAACTCGAAGAATTGTTTACTAAAAAGGAGGTAAACAAGGAAAAACTTCAGAATTTCTCAAACTTTTCACCTTAAATGAAAACTTTGCCTCGCTAGCATTGCAGCAAATTGTCGTGTGGGTATTGCCTAAAACCTTTTTGAGTAGTTGTGCTTATTCAAGATCGTATTTATTTAAGGGGAGCACTAATATAAGAAAGACATTTATTAAAATTGTTGTATGCACGTTAATAAATTTAAAAACCGTCCTGTTTTCTGCTTAGTGATAACGTTCTTCTTTCTGCATACGTACTAAAAACAGTTTCTAAAAC
Organism: Carybdea cf. marsupialis auct. non (Linnaeus, 1758); assembly: GCA_010016065.2. Taxonomy (NCBI): domain Eukaryota; kingdom Metazoa; phylum Cnidaria; class Cubozoa; order Carybdeida; family Carybdeidae; genus Carybdea; species Carybdea cf. marsupialis auct. non (Linnaeus, 1758). Next base: position 6,718 of record JAAAKL020012543.1, read on the forward strand.
GTTCTTGAAAATATCTGTTTATGATCACGCCATACGTACTTTCGGCTAACTATCAGGCACAAACAACTTGAAATGATACTGTTTCTACGCCGTGCACTCACCTCGAAAGGGTTAAGACAATATTCACTCATATCGACTTTTACCAGTGTACAGGGCACTTTAAAACGCCCCTGAAGTCGTTAATGGTTCTTCGGGACTCGAAGCTGACACCAAGGAGTTGAAGGCAATGACTTTTTTCGTAGAAATTGTACCAGGGGCCGCAGCATGCTCCAAAAATATGAGGGGGCCAAAGTTAAACTACTGAAGATAAACCTCGGTATCGGTTGCATTTATCAGGAGGTTGCATTTAAGCTGCATACACGTAGCAAATGCCACGTAGCATATGCCCGTTAATTTTCGTCTGTCAGAGCATAGGAATGCGGTGGGAAAGTGTGACGTCACGATTTTGAACATTTTTGAATTAGGGGAAAAAACTCAATTTCATGTTACCCTATTAGTGAGGACGCCAATGGCCAAAATTGAGAGTGATGCCCTTTCCCAACACAGAGTTATCAGGTTTCAAAGTCTTGAATCTCTCTCTAACAAAACCCTATTGTTTAATCTAAATTAAGGAACCAAGGAATATCAAGAGAGTTCTGACCAGAGATTTTTGAGATTGAAACGCCTCCAGTTTGAACACTCTATACACTACAGGTCTGCTACGTTGGGAAACAGGGTATTCCAAGCTTGCCTTTCGATATCTGGAGTCAGATTGTACTATTTCTAAAACTTTTGGTATGTGACGTCGTCACTTTCCCTCCGCATAGTGATTCAGCATAAATTAGCAGCACAACAGATTTTACGCTTGGATCCTTTTATTGTCAGAATGTGGTCTCCTTTCCCTTGCGGCCCTTAAGTAGATAAACTAACAACCCGATCAGTTTTCAGCTCCTCATCGACAAATATCTTCCCAGCACGTTATCTTTCTCAACTCCCCTACAGCCCCCCCACGTCCCCTCCTAGGAATTTCTAAATAAGCCATCTAGTTAGTATTAATAAACTCCTTGCGATAAGTGGACTGTTGCAGTATCAATGATTACATTTATGTGCTATTTACGCTGTTGGATTCTGTGCATTTTCTTACAACGACCAAGCTGGACCAAAGTAAAACATTTTGGATTACTGACTAAAAAGTAAAAACTCTTGTAACGCGTAGAACTAAAAAGTTTGGAATGACAAAGGCAAGATGTTTTGTTGGGTTGGATTTTTTTTTGGGGGGGGGGGGGCAAAAAAGACAAAACCCAAAAACATCTACAAAAAGTTTTTAAAAAGGTTAAAGACAAAAATTAAAAAAGTTAAAGACAAAATCTATCGTTGTTGTAATCTTTCAATTAATCACAATTGAACTTTACATCAAGCTTGTTCATGCTACATCCAGCATTTTTTACACAGAGACCAAGTGTGAAAAACATTTTCTTGATTTCTGTAACGGTTGTCGGCTTGTTACATTTACCTTTAAACTGGAAAAAGTTAACTACCCTCATGTCTGTTCCAGGAAGAGGCTTGCGTTCTACGGAAGAAGAAGAGTGTCAGAGCAAAAAAGCTTTTCCGCACTAAAATATTTTCGCTATATCATGCTGTTTTATTATTTACTTAAAATAAGATATAATCCATTTACTGACAAAATAATTTGTATAAACATCTGAATTCCAAAAGCTTGTGCAAAAAAACATTCTAATTTGAAAGAAAATTGAAAACCAGAGAAAATGTCAGACTAGCTATGGTATTCCTAGAATTAAGCAGACGAAGAGTTGGAATTTTAGGGGTTCATGTAAAAGAAGCCAAAATGTAACGATAAAATCAACATAGAAAATTCCAAGAAATTCAAAAAACCAAAACAAAATCACCATATATCACATACAATTACTGCTGTAGGTGAGAGTTGATGCTGTCAATTGAAATTTGTCACAGTGCTATACGTTTGCGGACTATGGAAATGATCTTGACACTATAGAATTTGATCTACTGTCCCCTAGGCTAAGAAAGCAGGAAATTCATTCTGCTTATATCATTGTACTACTAGACCTTGATAGTGAGGCTTCCTCAATTCTAAAATTACATCGTGACAACAAAAAGGTTAAGTTAGAGAACGGAGTAAGACAAGGTGATAACATTTCGTCAGAACTCTTTACATCATGTTTCCAGGACACGATCATTAGTAAAGATAATCAGGGAAAATAAGAAGTCAATGCTGAGGGCTGACGCTTCTCAACCTGAATTTTACGCTGAAAATATAGTTCTTATAGCTTACGACAGGTAATGAAAATGGAACTCAAAACAGGAAATGGAAAAGAAAATAGGAGACGATATTCTGGGAGGAGGGTCATCCAAATTTTTAACGCATATTAGAGGCTTCCATAAAGTTTAAAGAGCTAAAATTAACTAATTCGGCATCACCTCTATCTGTTGGTATTGCCTTTTTAAACATTAGATGATATTATTTGGCAAAAACATAAATAAAGTAGAGGTCTTCAACCGAAAAAAGACTACTCGCCGAATCAACTATTAAAACACGTGCTCAGCAGCCATCTTGAAACTTTAAACGCTCCACTTAATTAGAAGAGACTTAGTTGCTTCATGTAAGATCAATGAAAACAAAAGAGACGTAAATCCAAACAAAGGAGTCAGGCTCAAATTAATTGTTGCCCATTGGCAACTCTGCCCGGTTAAGGACGTTGTGTGAAAGATAGAGAGGGTGAGGTCATAGGAGGACCTGTTGACGAGAAGAGCACAAGATAGATAGATAAATAAATAGATAGATAAATAGATAGATAGATAGATGAGTACGGTTCTAAGGTAACGACTACGTAAATTTGCAAACTTCATAAGTGTACACATGAGTATCGGTTAGTTTCGGAACGGAACCATGCCCTCTCTTCGATATGGAATTGGGCGTTACATATCAGTATTTACTTATTGAGGCATACAAAACTTACTATAACAATTGGAGAGATCTTCATATCGATGCTTTGAATCCATGATGCTAACCCAATGGCCATCCTCACAGTGGAAGATCTCACCCATTGCGGACTTTCTTGAGGTTATGTAGTACCCGTGCTTACATAGGGGAAGCAAGATATCCAGGAATCGTACCGTGGCTCCGTTTGCCGGCGTTTTGTAGTCACCACAATTGTGTGCTGTTACTGGTCCGTAAAGGAAATAAAATAGACATTTATTAAAAGCATAGTCGGATGAAAATGGGGTTCGTCGTAGGGTGGAGGTGTACCATTTGGAACGGTAGAATTTGGTTTTACCCTGATATCTAAGAGCCCCATAGCTATTTCCAGCCTGGGATTTCTGTGAAGTTTGGTCGTCTCTAGCAGGGGTGGACCAAAACTGAAGGAGCTGAAGATGGGAGTAGGAATTCAGAGTTATCTTAATTAAACGGCATAGGATTCCTGGGAAAGGTTGTTTTGTTTCATAAACGGTAAATTTAGGTTGATATCCGTCCTTTAATTCTGAAACACACGGCCCTTATTAAACGTCAATTCTTTCAACTATAAATGTTAGCATAGAAGGGAGTGTATAAAACTTTTTAACGATGACAGTCTTAATAAGAACCTTCTACTCAGCAAGGAGGTGAAACAGCAAAGAAAGGGACAACTTCAAACATACAAAAATGAAATTATCTTAAGAGCTTCATTCGTTAACTTTGGCTACTCAGGGAACCCCTCAAATTATTAGAGCCTGGCTTACTTATTCTAAATACTTACTAGAGTGCAAGATAAGTGACAGATTTATCTAACATTTCTCAATAAACAATCCTATCATCAATGTCATCATCATCATCTTCTCCTTCTTCTCCTTCTTCTCCTTCTTCTCCTTCTTCTCCTTCTTCTCCTTCTTCTCCTTCTCTTTTTTCTGTAATGAGATTCTTACTTCCCAAAATCTTACTATCCCCATTAAATTTTCTTGCCGGCTGAAAACAGTAAGAATGTAGTAGTAACATATGTACTTAATTAAAAGATATATGGAAAAGAACATAATCGTTTCTGAGTATTCTGGCTACACGTTCAAATTGAGAGAACGCTTTCACCACTGATTTAGCTATCGCCTGTGAATTATCCAGCGCTTTATACTGATTTTCTTTTCAACCAAGCCATAAATTTGTACAACGTAATTTTACTATGCCGACTATCGGTGATGATTGCAAGATACGAACGTTTTTGGGTTCATCTGCAAGGGTAGCCAACGATAGTCGATAATGTCCGGTGATAGCCGATGATAGGCGATAATAGACGGTGTGGCCGATGATGAACGACGATGATCCGTACGATGGTAGCCGATGGTAACCAATTATAGCCGATAATTGAAAAGTCGTGTTCTCAAACGTTGCCAACATCATAAGACCGACGGTCTACGATAGACAAGAGCCAAGTTTAAAAGCACCAAGTAGCTTGATTCCGTATTGCAAAAGACGCTTTTACGTAAATACAGATAGCAACCTGCTGTCCGTTCCATAAAGGAGATTTTCTTAAAGATGTAACAAGACTGGAATTCCCATCATCCAAGAAACCCGATAACAGTGGGAGATTTTAAAATGACGTATTTTCATTGTTGGAGCTTTTTTAAAAAACCTAATCTTTGTCATTATCTGATTGACGATGTATATCTATGCTAATCTGTGCTCCTGGTAGTTACGGAAATTGCTTGCGCGACATATCACTCAACTGAGTTTTGTTAGAGAGAGGAACCTAGTTTCAAAATGTGACGTATTACCTACAAAGTGACCCCAGAGTGGTCTTAATCACTCACTCTGGTTCCTAACAAAATAAAGACGTTTATAACTTGGAGATATTCCCTGCATGAGCACAAACGAAAATTTGCACGTCTAATCCTTTCTCTCTTAAAGTGTCAATGTTTACATATCACAACTTTTTAACGAAAACATACCTTGCTATTACTAGATCATGGTTCAGATGCTGTCATGACAAAATAGAGGTAGAAATGAGGCGAGACTCATCAGGAGGAGAATTTTCATCGTCAATGACTCCCCCCACTTCTGTACCTGAGATATTACGTCATGTTAGTATCTGAACCATGATCTAGTACCGGCCAAGTTGGCTCCTAAGAATAACAAGTATCGAAGAGGCCATCAATGCAGGTTGAACTTTGTAAACACTTGCGAACACTACAAAAGACGTTATTTCTTGTGAATGTTGGGCCTCCATTTCTCAACCCAAACAAACTGAGCCTGTACCTTTACACTTGAACCATAAATGGTTACAACGATCCTATTTACATTGAAGCTGGTTTTTTAGTTGCAACTGCCGCTAACTAAACTCAATAAATAGACGGAGTTTCCTCTGATCGAATATTTTTTTAAACACCAAGAATCAAGAACAACGATTTAACTTGCAATTAAGTCGTCCACACTCAAAACTCCTGTCTTCCTCAATTCTATCAAACCCCTGAGGCTAAAATTGATTTAAAAGCATGTCTGTTGACGTCACATCACGTGTCAGTTGACACCCAACTAGAACTTAGACTGCTTTCCGATCAGACGTTTGCAATATGACTGTTAAATAGGACGAGAATCTTATTCTAGGTACTTGTAATATCTCCATGATGACCATATCTCTTGGAATAAAAGTGTTGCGATTCCTCTCTCTGATGTTAGTATGATGTAGCAAATACAGACATTATTGTTTCGATATAGATTTGATAGTTTCTGCAGTCGTGACTGTTTCGTCAGGAATGCCTGGTTGATGTTAGACGCCACTCTTTCAACAGAAAAGAAAGCGAATCCGTACATTTAAAACTTGAAGCATAAATAGTTACAACGATTACTATTTCACGACAGAATGGTAAAGTAACTGGTAATTGGGAGGTTCTCTTCATTGTAGGCACTTTCAAGTTTCAGCAACTCCATGACGACAATGTAGCTTTGAACCAATTTTTGGTATGAAAATTCCTTGCCGTAATGTTATTGCGTTACATTAAACCAGGATGCTCAAAATGACGTTTGGAATTTGTGATTGATAGCACCTTTTGTCAGAGCTGCCTAGTGTGTCATGCGTTGTTAGTGCTGCAGTGTTTTAGTTACAATCTCTCCACTGTGTAGGCCTATATGCGGGGATTCCCTGGGTTTTCATGGGCATACCCCTAGTGTGCCTCGATGTAATTGAAGCTGTCAGATGAGTAAGCTCATCGTACGATATCGTAGGGTATAGGTCTGTAATGGCCTGATGCTTGTAATCGTATGATCTCGAG
>JAAAKL020012544.1:0-12969 GCA_010016065.2 Carybdea cf. marsupialis auct. non (Linnaeus, 1758)
TATCCTTGGAGGGATCTCCTAAGGAGTTAACTTACCAACATAGCATCCTTCCACTCCTGTTCAATTTATATCTGGTGGGAATGTAGCTGGACATTTGTAATGGAGAGCATAATCAGGCATGAAGATTCCTTTTGGAGATAAAAGCGAAGATAGTATGTAGCATTTGTGTCTCAGTAGGGAGCAAAGTAATATCAGATAACTAATTGGGGGCATTGCCCCCCCCCGGTTCTTCCATTTTACTATTATACACCAGCTACATTAAACTAAACAAGTGTTTGATCGTGTTTGGTCCGTTAACATTGACTTTCAAATTCATCAAAACTTCATTAGAGATTTTCTTCCGACAAATAGCACACCTCATCTTCTAATCCGTCAATGTGATCTTAATCCCTCTCAGAAATAAGGCATCGCAAGTATTTTGATTGATTAAGTTCATTTTAGTTCGTTTCAGACCATCATTACGGGCAAAGCCAAGGAAAGCTGCTTCTAATTCTCGGACTTCATGATATAGCTTGGCATGCAGGTTTCATACAACAGTGTAAGATTACCAGTTATCTGAAAACTTGAATCCGATTTAAGTGACCTTAATGTGAATTATTTTCAAAACTACACCCAGCATTACGTTGCTTTCTATAGGCGAGGCAAAAACTAACTGAAACCGCCCATGATCCCTACCAAATCAACGGTGTTGTGTAGAGCCAATTGATACATGGTCTAATTTTCTTCAATATTTTTTCATTTATTCCAATATAATACAACAATAAACTATCTTCTTTCTATTGTCACTTTTTTGATAACACTTACAACCATTTCGTATGCGATTCTGCTTTTATTCAGTAACTTCCGTTGTGGAACATCTCAAAAGTAGCTTTCAGCTTAGGCACGCCACCGCTAGGGTGCTAGGGGCTGAATCCCAATACGTTTTGGCTAAAAAGATGTTTTACTATCGTAGATATTTTTATACAATCTGATCTCTTCCCCTCCCCCTTTCATTAAATTTTATGGCCCCATCCCTGCATTTACACAGTAGTAATGTTAAAAGGCAATTGAAAGAATAAGAATAAAACAGAAATCATGTGAGTAATTTTTACATATTTAATATTGAATATTGTACACGGGTTAGCAATAAGGGAATTCAGCTGTATTTTTGACGATTGGGTAGATTATTTAGTGATATCATTGTGGGGAAATTTAGGAGATAATTTTAATATACAGTTGTGGAATAACAAATGAACATTGTCACTTGTAGTAACAAAAACTACATTTCCCATCGGGTTTGACAAAGAAAAAAATTCTTCTTTTAACATGCATAGAGTTGATATATCTCATAAATCAGGGATGAAATGGTGATAATTTAAATACAGATAAGTGCATACTACAGATCCTATCATGTGACATATTAAATGGTATTGATATCCATGCCAAAGCCATATGCTTTTGAATTAGATGATGATGATAATGATGATAATGATGATAATGATGATCATGATGATGATGATGATGATGATGATGATCTAGAGGTATCTACATTATCATTTATGTAGAGATTGTAGATTCGGTACTTTTCTGTAATGTCATCAATAATTTGATATTCTTAAATCGTGTAATAACGTGAGCTTACATGAGACTCAAAAAAAACTCACTGATGTTCTGTGCCTATTTAACATTCTTTCGGGCCCCCAACCTTATACAACCTTGCCTCACTCTTATAGCTTCGATAAACTGGCGTCAACCTATGCTTATGCAAAGGATCTGGCTATTTACAACTCAAAGTTGCTCAACAAGGCTTTTTCTTTGCTTCAAGGCTGCAAGGATCAAAGCAGAGAACTTGTTATACATGTTAGCGAGGAAAGAAAAGAAGTAGAGCCACTTAATGAAAGTTAAAGAGATGTTTTAGCCACAGTTATCTAAAACAATGAAAAATGAACTTTTTGCAGTGACGTTAGAAAGCAATTAAACAAAATTTTATCCTCTCATAGATATTTGTACAAATTCTCAAGGCTGGATGCATTTGTATTGTTGTAATACTTGCACTTCTGTTAGGGTTTAATCCTGGTCTCATTTTCTTGCATTATCTCTCAGTTCTGAGTAATAGTTCTTGAGATAGATGAATGTTAGCAAAAAGTAGAGCAATGAAACCTGCCAAATGTATTAACTGCCAGTGTTTCATTGGGGTGCTTTCTTGATCTTCTTCTTGTTAATTGGGGTCTTTTCCCTCTAAATTTTGAATGTGCATTCAAGTGCAATGATGAATGCTATAACCAGGATCTATCACAGATAACTATCATAACTTTATCATTTAGCATTTTGTAGTAAAGCGGATTTTTCTACTTTGGTTTTTTTAAGCTTTTTACAGTGCACATAGAAGTCGAATATTTGAGACCTTCAATTAAACGTTCCCAACCAATGCGTCTGTAGAATAGTCACAGGCGTCTTATCCTATGGTGTTAAAACAATATAAATCCACGCTATGTATCCTGCAGCGCCCTATTTCCTCTGCCAAAAAATATCCGTACAGAGACATACGCACGAACGCACACGTATACTCGCCAATGCAGACTCACAAACGAATATGCTCAAACACTAACAAACACAGAAACTCCGCATACAAACACAAACGCACACGTACTCAAAAGCACACGCACAACGCACATACAAAAACAAATACGTACAATAACAAACGTTTACGTCTAGTCACTAACTCAGTGGCGGTTTTACGGAGAGGCCGACGGGGCCATGGCCCGAGGCCCTGCGCCTGTAGGGGGGGCGCCCCTCAATGCTAAGAAAAATGAATGTGTCTGACTGCCCATATCAATATCATGGAAGTAAGTGAAAACTCGAAACTGTATCCACTGGAAGGAATAAAATGTCTCTGGAACTTCCGCAGTACGATCATGGCTGAACTTCCTTGCAATGCATGACGTCATAGGGCCCCGCAAACTTTCTCGGCCCAGGGCCCCGCACCCTTCAAAACCACCACTGGGTCTGAGCCTCCCGCGTCTCCTCCCTTTGAGAAGCATGGTGTCTCTGGATGAACAATGTAGCTTGAAGGCTGCTCTTCTAAGCTTATGTAATGCAGAAAATAGAGACTGACTGTCAACTAGAGTAGAGTTGTATGTCAATATGCGAAAGATCGAAGGTTCTTTCAAGAAATGATAGATTTCTAATTGAATCATAATAACTTTGTTAGTATATCTATACACCTCGTTAGCATGCATCCTTGTTCTGAATCCTGTTGAGTGTATTTCTAATTTTCATTTACATTTAAGCTATATCATCTTTAAGACCTCCCAAACGACATTTTTCTAGTGGTCTAATGGATAAGTTCCTGGTCTTTGGTACAAGAGGGTCAGGGTTAAACTCCCGGAAGGGCCATTGGTAAAGTCAGGAAGGAAATCCAGTCCTAAAGTGCTCGATGCTCTACAAAAGTCCCATGTACATTGGAACCGCACTAGCCCCTGCAATGGGGAGTAGACGGCGTTAAAACCGCATCATCATCATTTCCTTTTTACCAATTTCCTTCTCTTCCTCATGGTATTCGATTCCATTATCATATCTAAAGTACAGCATATCTAATTGAGGTTAAGACATTATTTTCCTTGCAGTCCTTCCATCACCCCAGTTATCTATCAGTAAATTTGGCTAAAACATAATTCCTAATAGCAGTATATGTCTTTCGCAAATAGATTTCTGAAGCCGTTTAATCAACTTATGCGGAAAGTGCAAAATACTCCCCCTCAGAGACTTTCCTCTTATTAACACCGTGCTCGACTTTGTCAGTGCTGAATTATCCTACAGGGAACGACACAACCAATTATGCAAGACATTCAAACTCTCAGACCTGTTCAGGTTGATCATAACATTTCAAAATGGAAAAGACAGCATTACTCGGGGAAGGTTTGGCAACTTGCCATTTAAAATGAAGTAAGAGTCACTCGTTAGGCACGCAGGATAGAAAAATTTTAAAGATATTAAAATATGAAGTAGAAGAAATAAATGCATAGTAATATGCTACTCAAATAGACCGTATTTTAAATTAAGATGTAAATAGTTTTCTATTTTGAAGATAATTCTTTATCTAAAACGCCAAAAATTTTGACTGTCGCAAAAAGCCACATATTCCGCTTATCAATACAACCCACAATTAAAACCATTGAGAAGGTAGAGAAACGGGTTATAGGGACATAGAACTATTTACCCTATTTCACCCTGTCATGAATAGGATTCATAATAAAATCAAATACGTTCAATGTTTATTAAGGGGGGTAATATCAGAAATACTTTTCATAACTTAAAGCTCAGTCCTTAAGTGTGCAAAATGTAAACGAATAGAGAGTCAGCGAGCATTGCTGGTGAGCAGGATGAGAACATGTACTAAATGGATGCATTGTTCTGCACTGCTTTTGCCCTCTAACAGACTGAGTTACCAAGGATATTTTATCACAACTATGTTGAGCCAATTGTACTTGATTACTGTGCATCAAGCAATTTCTTATCAATTGGATTTCTTGTTATCCAAACTATGTTTTGTGTCAGAAAATTACAAACATGAAAGCGCTTCTTAGAGCCATCGAACTTTAGGGAACAGATGGATGCCATATGGGCAACCACAATCATAAAGACAGCGCTTGATAACAGAAGATCCGTGTCTCTTTTCAATGTCTTGTATTCGTTTCAGGGAGGGATTTTCTTGTCTCCACGTCATTCTCTGCTGGTGAGCGTTGATCGCTCGGCGACAAACTAGCAACTAAGATTTGCAAATTAAGGAATTGTTGTCACACGACATTGTTGAAAACGTATGTGTAGTACTAGTGAGTTTTGATGTATTGAGTCACTATAGCGTCTTCGCTGGCTCAATGCTATCTTCGTTACACCTCGCGTGACCCCATAATGATGGTTGGAACTCCTTTTCAGAACACTATGTTCTTTCCCATTTATCATGAAGCGTCTTTTACTTCTCCATCATGAGAAATGCCACCCGTTCTGTTTCGTAGCATTCAATCGTGTCACGTGATAGACAAGCGTCAACAATAGTCTGTAAAAGGCCTCCCTTTGAATCAAACATTCATCAACAAAGACGGAACTCTTCAAATTGTCTTTAAAGTGCTTATTTTAAGCACGAAAGAATTATAGTAAATCAAACACTAATTAAAATATCGAGAAAGAAATCCTTGGAGAACAGTATCCTGCTGAGTCTTAATCACATTAAGAAAACTTTCCGGTGCTTCCTGCATTGGCATAGATTGTTTTTTGAAAATACGATGGCAGGTTAGTCAGTGCTGACTTATCGTCTATCGGTTCTTACATCGTAATTCACAACTCAGATAAAGTTGACACAATGTAAGTAAATATCTTGTGAAAAAATTCATATCCAACATCCATATGATTGCAAGGAACCCTACAAGTCTAAGTTCCTGTACCTATGACAAGCTACTGATTCTTTTATGAGAAATTTACTTAGTAGATTTTTGATCACAGGGTGGAAAGTAAAGGTTTTAAAGTTATCTAAGGAGTAGTTTCTGCTGCTAAACATTTCAGACGTTTACGATGGTCAGTCTGTGAACCAGCTACTTTAAAACAAAATGTGTAGTGAACTAAACGAAATTAATTGACTGATCAAGTCGCGGTGATGATACATTTTCTGCAGCAGCCGTGAGAAAGAGAAACATGTGAAAGTACCTTCGATGCTTAAAAGATAGAGTGACCCAAACCTTCCCTATAATACTTTCTATAATGAAAATGCGCTCCATGTTCCGTGCTATCCTATCTATGTAATGTGATACTTTGAACTTTAACTATCTCGCTTAAATATCTACATTTTTAGCCCACACGATACATGCACGTTAAGAATTTTGGCCCGATAGAGGTCATTGTCCAACACTCTTCATTCATAACAACATTTAAAGTTCATCTGAAAAGATGGAGCGATCAACATATGGTAATAGGTCGATGATCGGTTTAATGTCCCTCCATAATCTAACACCAAAGAAAAAAAACACAGAAAGAATTATTCAAGGTTCGAAAAAAATAACTGGAATCTTCCGATTCAATAAATAATAAGACCCAAATCTCAAAACTCGATTAATCAATTCGAATCAGCAATTCTTGGATTAGCATTAGAAACCAAGCATCAGAAAGTTGGTTTTTTTCACGTTTCCACGAGGGGTTTCCGTTTTTCACTTGGTTTGAAAAGCATCTTAGTCAGCTAAAGATCAAAACAATTTCACATGATAAAAGTTCTCAAAATGAAGGTTGATGTTTCGATTTCATAACGCTGGTTAGGATAGGGAAATCTTGTCGTTAACAACAAAAACGAGTGGAATTTCTCCAAAGGCCCCCTACCTTTCGTTAGAAAAGTGGGACTTTTCCGTTTTGTAGCCCTCAAAAGTACGCTTTACGCTGCTCAAAAGTTGAACTACGCTTGTGGAAATTAGTGCGGAGCTTTGGGCAGCCGTCTCATAGAAGGGTAGTCATCATTGCTGACCAGACAATTTAAGTGGAACAGATTGCGATCTAGCAACCTCAAAACCTCTTTCACTTTGGGCACAGAGTCACTAATTTCAAAATAGGTGTGGAATGACGAGAGCATAAGAAGGGAATTAAATTGCTATAGGATTTTTTGGTTTGTATGTTTAACACTGTTTATCATTTCTCTTTGGATATTAAATGAAGAGTCTTGATGGCGTGTAACTAATTATTGTTAGAAAAGTATAGAAATATTTATAGATACGACATCTGATTATTTGAGAATAAATCAGCTCCAGCATCTTAGTGCCTCCGATGCAACAATTACATATTCAAAGGCAGGGCTTTTGTTAACATTGTACAAACTATTGCATAACATGAATGTATGGAACAACTAAAAACGACAGTTTGCTATAAGGCCTAAGGTAAACATACAACTCACAGACCTCTAAAAAAGACTGGTTCGAGCAATTCCATTGCTTCCAACAGCGAAAAGGTGTAGTCACGAATACTAGTATCAGAAGTTGAAATAGCGCCATGATGCGTAACATTGTTTATGAGCTTTGCTTACTGAGGACTAGAATGGCGTCCAACGACTGACCTCACTTTGAAACGGAAGACGCTCTATCCAGTTTATTTTAGAGATCAGTGACACAACCTCAATCTATGCGTAGCTATTCGAGAAAAATGCTCTTTTATCCTTATAAGAACAATGTCTAAACACATTAGGTCTGTCGTTTTCTTCATAAACAAGAGCAAATCTTTGTACACTTGGGACTTTTTTGTTGACTAAACATGTTCTTCTCTCACATGAACAGATAACGCTATAATCATCGGCATAAGGAAAACCCTCAAACGAGCATACAGGCAATTTTAATTGCAGCTGAACAGGTCAATATATTCACAACATATTTGAGGTTTATACTAAAAATTAAAGAATATCTTACTCGCTTCGTAGAATGTTAGAAGACTCAGTAACAATTCGATTTCTAAGGTTCCTGTCCAAAGAATGGAGCATGAACAGGCAGTAACGCAAGGATGCCTTTGCAGCTCTGTGTTATTACATTGAGTTTCCAAATTCTATTTTACTTTTGTAGGGAACAGAAAAGACGACCTCAAAGTTACACAAGACTACACTGTACTTTGCCACGTGCAAAGAGATCCTAAACACCTAAGGATATCATACATAATCTGTAGACTTTGAAGATCAGATCAGCTTTGCTTTAAAGCTACTGTATATCGCTACGAACCAACAACGAGAAGAATTTCGGTAACGGAGTGTCTACAGAGATTACAACTATCAGAAGCCATTCTAACTAGATTTGGAACGGAAACGAGATATGCAATGATCCACTTGGATTCCTTCATGGAAGATATTCACATGAGTTAAAAGTTTGGTTTTTGAAGCCTAGTCGGTAACAGGGCACTTGTCATGCAGGATTTGGAAGCTAGCTGCAAATGTAGCTTAGTAGCTTGCTATTGTAAGACTTAATGAGGCATCAGCATAATGCTAAGTATAAATGAGAAGCAGAACGATCTGCTAAGCAACTTTAAAGCACTCATAATCAAATTAGGATTGTTACCAGCCACATGAAGATTAAAATTATTGGCATTTCATTAATGCAAAGATCGTACATTACTTACATTCTCCTGCTTCCTCAATTCCCCCCATAGTAAAGTATCTACATCTGGGGTCGCATTGAATATACTAGTTCTCCGACTCAATATGTAAGATGTTTGGTTACCTTTGTGTAGAAGTTATTGACTTGTAGTAATTAAAAGCATCTGTGACGACACTGAAAGCAGATCATTACATTATCAAAGAAATAGCAATCTCTACTGACTATCGAGCTTTATTCACTTTGCAATCTCTTGTCACTCACATTCAACCTCCAAACCGATACTTAAAGTACTCAGTCAAAGGATATGAAAATAACTTGCATACCTTACGATGCCGTATCACAACACAAGGTCTACGACGTTATTTCATAGTTCCAACTTACATAAACTCTTGAAAGAATGCAGAATGGTCAACAAGACCTTGTAGATCAACAAAAATCGATAAAATTTTGCCTTAAGACACAAATTAAGCACTCTTTCTTGTATTCTCCGTCTCATTTTCTTTCACACAGTAATAATTTTCTTTATGTTCATATCGTGAAATTATACGATATATATTTATGCTATGCAATTCCAATTTGGAAAAGCTTTCACAACTTTTCTTCACGCCAGTCAGGTGACCTACCCGTACATGCAAGGAAAATTGGGGTAACGGAAGCTCTAGAAGTTTGTTTGATGAATTGAATCTGTGCTTAGAAGACTGAGTCATATCGTGTCACTATTAATGTGCTTGGAAATGTAGCTGAAGGATGCAAGAGACTGTCATATACTTAGCCACTTATATTATTATTCTCTCGATCAGTAGCGCAGATCGTTAACAAGTTAATCACTCATAACTCAATAGGAAACAATCTTTAGTCGAGTGCAATAATAGGTTTCACTATTTAAAGTGTCACAAATGTTTTCAGTTCCAAGGTAGAAATTAGTTGATTCTAAATTTAAATAATGAAAACTCATTCACTGGGCATCCATCTCAGCTAGTGTCAGACAAAGTTTCATCAATGCAATATACTCCATACATAACACGCTATATCTATATATATGTAAGCTATTAAATTAAGTATATAATTGTAGACATAGCATCCTAGCGTCATTAAAATAGTTATGCATTTACGATCAATAAACGTAATCTTAATTAGCTTCCCTTGGGTATCTCGAAGTCCTTTGTGAAATCCTGAAGAAAAGGAGACAATATTCTTGTAGTTTATGTGCAGTCTTTGCTAGTGTCATCTTAATAATAACCACAATGTACAATGATCTGCAACACTTTGATAATTAAGAAATGTGCTTGCATATTTTTTTATGTTTTTAATTTTTTTTGGTGGCATACTCGATGTTGAGCGTAGCCTATTTCCAAGCCAGAGTGAGCAATGTCCTAGAGAGAGAGCACATTTACAGGAGTGGTCTCTCGTTGCTTTCCCCAACCGATAGTCTTTATATTGGGCTAGGCTTGCATATATATGTACATTTATTTGCACAGTAAGGTTTTATGATACAATTATATACTTTGGAAATCTTGTATGCAGTGACGATGGAGAAGAAGTTTCACATTAGTAGGTTTATATGTATTTGGTTATGGTTCCATTGGACTATGCCGAGATGATGGACTGGCACTACTGAAGTCAACAAGCGGAAGGGTAACAGACCAGAACTAAAGCAGGCAGTCAAGGTCTTTCAAGACTTAGGCCTCAAGATTACTGCACCACCGAACGGTACAGCGACAAATCACCTAGAACTGACATTTGACCTTACTACGGGAAGATACTACCCCTAACTCACACCCAAATACGAACCCCATCAAATGCCATTCTAATCATCCCTTCATTCACACGACCAATACCGACTTCAGTACACAAATAACTATCTACATCTTGCTATGACTAAAGAGCCTTCAAAGACCACGTTCCGTTATCAGAACAGGCATTTGAGATGAGGGGTTATGACAGCGATCTCGTATACACACCAGATACACACATTGAAACAACAAGCCAATGAAGAACAAGAAGAAGAAATATCATCTGGTTTAACCTACCTTGCAACAGTACTGTCAAAACAAAGACATTATAGAGAGGCACTTCCAAAAAACATCTACGCTACATGAAAAAGTCAACAGGAACACGATCAAGATTAGCTACAATTGTACAAGTAACCTTACGTCTTTTATCAACGCACACAACAAAACGAGTATGACGAAAATGAGACAGGCCAACAACCTACAGCAATCTAGACAGTAAAACTGCAAGATGAAAGCCCACAGTTCATTTGAAGGCAAATGCCTTACGTAGGCAGTGGTCTACCAGGCAACTGTTAAGACAGGCAACAACAACGACGACAGGTAAGCTAACCACACAACATTTTAAACAACCGATGCTGAGAACCTGAGACAATATTTCAAAAACAAACAAATTTGGGGGTTGAAGATTAATTTCGACACACAATGGATGAGAGTAAAACAGGTGCAACCGTATCCAGGTGGCAGGGAACGATGCAAGCGTTATCTTGAGGAGAAAATATTCCTACAGAAAGTCGGCAAAATTTAAAGGACAATTTAAATAAACAATCCGAGCTTGTGTCCAAATGCCAACATGTAAATCGTTTTATTGTTTGTAATTTTTTTGGTGTAATATAAATATTTGTAATGCAGAGTAACTTGTTAGTATTTGCCTGAAGATCGTAATAACGTGAAACTCGGAGTATCAAATCCCAAGTTTAATTTCTTTACCGCTTCTTCTTTCCTATTATATGTATACATGTATATATTAATAACGGAATCAAAGGTTTCACAACATCAGCCTACACATATGTCATCGTAGTAGTAATGGAAGGCCTGAAGGATTGGGTAGGAGTATATATAAAAGGCTTTTTTCTTAAAATGTTTATAATTCTTGTTTATGTGTGTTAGTCTCAAGCTAAGCAGGACAGCTAGGCAATATCTCTATTGCAGACTATGCAGTCTTAGAACTATCAACTTCTCTTATATCAAATTATGTTATTTGCACTAAAAGTTGGCATTTGGAATTTCTTAGAAGCAGCAGCCCCTCTGCCCCTGACTTTGCCACCACTGTATCAATTGGCTTCAATTTTACTGTACACGTTTATGCAAGCTTTAATAATTGTTGTGAAACTTCATTACTATTTTGAACTTACTTAAATAATACAAAAATTCATACTGTTTATGGACCGCAACATCTGTACAAAGAGATTAACAAGTGGATATTTGTTATATTTGTACCATATCTAAGTAAATAAAACTATCAATGGAAATATATATATATATTTGTCGAAACCAGAGACGTAATAACAAGTTTTTAAAATTAGAGATTGTTGAAGGGCTTTTGTAGTACGTTCTTACTTTTTTTAAAGAAAAATAGACGAGAAAAGGAGCGAATGTCACTTCCGTAGATTCTTCTATGGTCAATACAAAATCTATTTAAGATGCTATCAAACACCTCAAATAAATGAGAGGAAGAATTTAGCACAAACATCTTGAAACATATTAATTTAATATTATAATTGGAGTTTACAATGACATTTTCCAGATGTCTATATTTTTGCTAGTTCATAATCCCTTGGAACTTCTAAATTTGTTTGAAATATAATGTTCAGTCTGTTACAGCTATTGTTGTGTCTTGTAACACTACGATGTCTGGTCTGAAAGATTTCAAGAGTAGTAATCATAACAGAAACAACAGCATAAATAATAGTGACAATAATAACGAAACTAATGGTATCTTTATTGCAAATATAGTTTAAAATACATGGGAATGTGGTGCATTGTTATTTTGTAGTCTATCAGTCTGTCGTTTAATCACGCAGTCTTGCAATTTTCAATACAACAATCGCTGGTTCACAAAGAGAGCATTATATTTAGACCACATATGTAACCCTTTGAATCGTACTTTCATCTTTGGTTCTGGAAACAATATCAAATTATTAGCGTAAAGGTATTAGAATGACCCTGTGAAATAAAATTATACATTCTGATTGCCAACTCCATTAAAAATTATGGCATTGCTCCAGGTCAACAAAATATATTTAATCAAATGCAAGTGGAACTGAAAGCAAAGCCACTTTCATTAATGTCCTGAACTTTTCCAAAGTTTTTACCGACATCCATATGCTAAATAAAAACCTCACCATGCCTAGTGAAGTGTTTAGAAAGAATAACGAGCAAATAATAGGTCTCTAAATATTTTGGTATGCCAAGTTTGCACGCCTACAACAACTTTCGTCCGCTCTATGAAGAAAAGCACGGGAAGATTTAGATATAATTGTCAATGATACTTTGCTCGCCTGAAGGTGCCATCTTAAAATGCATAAAGTCTGCACGATGCCTCATTATATATATACGTGATAGTGCATCCAAGTATTACATATATTATCTTTACGTTATAACGCCACTGTTTATGCTATATGGATGACACGAGCTACGCAATTCATACATCTTTGTATTACTGCAACTGGAATCTTATTATTTTTTGCATCTTAGGAATGTACATACGTTTGTGCTTGAAAACATCAGACATAAAGTGCCCTTGGAAGCTATTTAAACCTCTGAAGTGTACATGTGAAGTTTTCAATAATGATCATGTATCTAGTAAGTAAGGAACGAAATTGCTTTATGCTTCATTAGCTTATATCATTGCAAATGCAGCGACATGAGCATTTACAAATGGGTCCACATTCAACTTAATAAAATTCCATTTAAAGTCATAAAGTGCCCTTGGAAGCTATTTAATCCTCTGAAGTGTATATGAGCAGTTTACAATAATGATCATGTATCTAGTAAGTAAGGAACGAAATTGCGTTATGCTTCATTAGCTTATATCATTGCAAATGCAGCGACATGAGCATTTACAAATGGGTCCACATTCAACTTAATAA
>JAAAKL020012545.1:0-12969 GCA_010016065.2 Carybdea cf. marsupialis auct. non (Linnaeus, 1758)
AATGACGTCTTGCATATGACTCATAGAAATAGTAGATAGACTAGCTAGAATCAAACTTTCACTGTTCTATCTACTATCATTCCACCTATAACAACACTAAAGTACACAGAAATGAAGCAATTTAGTTTACTTTACTCCATCTTTTGTAACCGAAGATAACAGTTACCGCCTCAATCAGTTCCATCTGTACGATTGGCTGTTTTGTTGCTATTTGTTTTTATCCTCTGTCTTCATTCCTCGATCCATTCAACTCTATAGAGAAACGTGAAACCTCGATTTTCATAAAGTATAAGTGACCAATAACCCAATTCTTCTTGACCTCTAGAAGGTGGGTTCAAACCAAGACTCTTACACAAGTATTCAAGTGAGGCTTGTGATAATTTCCTGTACATTGACGTTTGTTCATTCAGGAACAGTAAAAATATCGACCGATGTCATCTGTAAGTAATGTTCAAAGTAAGTATTTCTGTTTTACTCTGAATTTATTTTTGAAATTGTTATCTTTCACTACCTTTACTGCTTCCACCTATTTTTCTTCATTTCTTTACATGCTCATGACTTCTGAGTCTAGACACTTTACTGAAAAGTGACGAAGTAGTCATTTCTTGTTGTGTTTTGTAAGTTAATAACCGGGATTTATCTTTCCCACCTGATGATACTAGTGACTTTATTCCATCAACACCCTTTAAAATGTGTTGTTGTAATATCATATTCTACCTTCAGTTTATCGTTTGATATGTCTGCCTGATATAGGATGAAGGCAGTCTACATTAGACAAGACCACTACTTGTACGTCAAAGTAAATAGCTAAGTTTTGCCTGGGACAATACGATACTGAAAGTAAAATTAACTTTCTTAACTTTTGTTTATGCATAAGGTAACAAAAGAGCACTCTTCTAAAATGGATGACAGGAGAAATCTGAAAAAGTACACAAACAACTAAAACTACATTGGTCAACCATAATTGTGACATGTCTACCCTAATGCTTTCATTGTTCTGCAATTAGTTGGGACGAATATCTTCCTATTACTGCTTGATAGCCCAAATTCCTTGTTTAAGATGTTAAGATGTATTTATTTCAAGAAGAAGTCTGGCCTTAAATAAAACCGATCTACCTAGGTCAGGTCCCTTCGTAGAATGAGTTAATTCGAAGAAGCTATAATAATTCGCTCTATATCAACAGACTTGTGTTTCAGAGTATAGAGCTGTATATCGCTGAGACAGAACCATTAGCCACATGGGTATTTGCATAAAACTTTGGTTTTGTGGTTGGGAAGCCATACCTTGGCTGAGCCCTGATGTGGTGTAAAGCTACCTTGAAAAAGGCAGGAGTATGGGCTAAAACTTAATCAAGTTCGTTGGGCAGAAGTTAACGTTAATAAAGGCAAACGATTTAGTGTACTGAGTGAAAATGAATGCGGAGGGCAAAGGCTCTCACATGGACAACTGTAAAGGCCTATAGCGATCCACCTGCAAGAACCAAATAATCTACATTAACGGTGAAATGAAAAATAGTTAGATACAAGGAAACGTTAGATATAAAGAGACGTGGTCAGATCTGTGAGGAGCATAAGAACATTCTGTACTACGGAGCTTTAAAGGTTACTGGTGAGAGTCTGAACTGCCTGAATTTTACTATATTATCTGGTATTTATCAACCACCTGCAAAAATAGCACCCGTTAGACCCATTCAGTTCTACTAGTCTCGGTATTATTCAAGTAAAAGTCAAAAAATTGTTATAGCATCGGGCAAGGGCCATATTCCTAATCATGAAACTGCTGTAGGGTAGATAAAAATATTCAGATGGGGTAAAACCTTCGACAAAGGAGTTGCAAAATGAACTGTGATTCTCAGACCAACCTTTGATTTGAGAGTTGATCTGTTAATCTGGAAAGCTGATCTGCTTGTTGCACTTCTTTAATATACCAGATAGGAAAAGTTAACAGTGGAAATTGGCTCAAAATTCTCACGACGTTTTTTTGCGTCAGGAAATGGAATCAGATGTCTTTGTCATTATGAAAGTAGAGGTTAATGCTACTTTAAAGAAGCGGAGTGGAACAGGAAGGAATGTAAAGAACATTAAATATGCTCCCAAAATGTAATACAAATGATAGGAAAGCGAAAAACATTGAACTACTGAAAAGGCATCAATAGGCATACACATGAAGAACAGTTGCTGTTTCCCCCTGAAAAGGTAATCTTGGCAACTGTTTGAGTAAATAGTGACTTTTCGAAACGAAATTTGAATCTGATGTACAATTTCTCATGGGATTTGGTTACGTCAGAGAAAATCTGCCTCGGAAAACGATCGTAGCTTTCAATTAGTATGTAAAAAAGTTATAGATTAGCACTACCATATTAATAATCATATAAAAAGCAGAGAGAGTACTGAAGCAATTGCAATTAAATTGGCTAGTGAGAGTTAACCGTTAGCTACCATCGACACCTTTATCCATTTAATAGTTTCATGCAATTCAATAAATTATCTATTTGATTTAGTATACAGTGTTTTTTCTTTTAATTAGCCAATCGGTTGACCTACCCATCCAAAAACGTAATGAACTCTTTACTATAATTAAATTATAAATGTGCCAGGCAACTTATAAGGCACCCCTTCAACCAAGCGAGGTGCCACTTTTCATGGTCCATCTTCAATTTCATCAGTTTTCCTATCTGTATCTCAATACATTACAAATCACTTTATTAGTTGATAAATTCAAATTTAGTTGATAATATTATTGATTAAAGACTAGTGATAACAACTTCATCAATGACAGTCATTTACGGCGCTACTGAAAACCGCTCTGTCTAGTAGGTGCCTTAGATGAAATAATGGCATTAGCATTAGTACGACTATTAGAAAATGTAACATTTATTACTTTTATCAATGATAAAAATCAAAACTAATTTAGTCAACTCTTTATATAAAGTATACATAATTTCTCATTTCATAATCAATACAATCTTGACAAAAACTTTGTAATTTTGGGGTGGGTGGGTTCCTTTCAAAATTCTTGTCGGAATTTTGGGTTACGTATTTAAGCCAAAGCATTCCAGGGACTCATAGATAGACCCTTAATAATCAGAGTATTTTTTATCATATTTCTGTCATTATGTATCATGCTATTTTATGATGCTGTTTTTGAAAAGTAGTATATCAAAGGGAGACAACCCCTCCTAAAATTTGTTAATTTTAACAATGGAGATAAAACTCTCTTGGCCTTACCGGGGCAGGTATTCACCAATTCTTATCTTGTTTCTCTTTTTATCTCAAGGGTTTCGTAAGGCTGTATTGAACCCATCTTTCATTTCTCAGAATTCTTCAAGATATCTTTGCTATGGCAGCCGTAAACAACAATTCCAACAACAATAACAACAAGAAGAAGAACAGCAAGCTTTTTAAAATATAGTAGTTATAGTTTTAGGTTACATAAGGAAGCTATTTCTTCGGTTAAGGCGTTAAGGATCAATTGCTGTGGTTAGTAACAGTCATTAGCCAATAGACGTGGCAATGCATCACAAGAAATGTATGAATGACATGTTTTCTAAGAACTTTCTCCAAATTTCATAATTTCCATTTACTATGTGATAAAAAGCAAAATAAAAATCCGTATAAAAACCTTTTAAGTTTGATTCCATCTGGATTGATAGTGCATTTAATAGAACTAGTTTGGACATTCAAGCACGGTCATTTTCTTACCTTAATAACAACTATAAAGAAAGTTTCACTTGTATTTTGAGATCTTCTTAAACAACATTTTGCTGAATGATACCTTGAAATCGCCGTAGTGTTAATTTCAATCTCAAACTTAGGATATATCATCTCGTGATCTATTTCCTATAATTTTATTATTGGGGTATTTTATGCATTCATCTTAACAATACATTATATTTGTAATCAGCTCTACTTACCTACCTTTGCTTTTTTGGTAAAGTTGCTGCGCAAATAAGATGGATGGAGCAGAAATTAGAATGCTGACATGGATGTCTGGAGTACCAAGGGAGGATAGGATTAGGAATGAATATATAAAGGGTCAGTAAAGGTGGTTAAAGTATCCAAGAAGATACAGGAATGGAGACTTAGATGGTACGGGCATTTGTTGCGGAGGGATGCGAACCATGTGGGACGATATACATTTGAGATGGAAGTCCAAGGTAGAAGGAGGAGGGGAAGACCAAGAAGGAGATGGAGAAATTGCGTGAGTGAAGATCTGCAGTGGAAGGGTTTAGATGAAGACGAAGGGCAAAATAGAGATAGATGGAAGCAGCTTATGCATAACGGTGATCCCATATAGAAATAGGTAAAGCTGAGAAGAGGAAGAAGAAGACGACTGTGTAAATAACAATGGTTATTTATATGCAACATAGGCTATAAATCACGCTGTCCCCTTACTGATGACAGCTTGCTGCTGATAGGTTACTCTGCTCAAGGAATGATGAGTCAACCAGACTTGAGCTCAGCCATATCAATCTCTATAGTGGCTTTTAGGTAGTTGTTGAATCGTGAATCTATCATAAAGCATAGATGGGTATCACTTACTAACAAGTCTTATTGCTCTGACTTGGAAAGTAGTACTTCTATTCCTACTTCTACTTCGCTTCATAATTATCATCATCATCATTATCATTATTTGCATAACTGATATCATCGTCTTTACCATCATCATCATAATCATCAACACCTTCTATATCCCTTCCTTCATCAGCATAATCGCTAAATATATCATCCTTACTATCATTTTGATCGATTATGAAAATTTTTTATCTAAATTTCTTCCGTTAAGCGTATGTTCTGTAGCTCCTATTCTTATTTTAAGGAGCCATTATTAGAATCAACTTACAAATGACACTCAATCATTTGGGAAGGGCATGAATTATTGTTTTCTGTGTAACACAATAGATGTGTTTGTTTCACTTTGAATACTTTCATTCATACGTGGTGTAACACGTCGTTGCCCTTTCTAAATGAGAAGATTACAGCCTACCAAATATCAGCTTAATATCAGTTGAATTTAAAGATCGATTAAGAAATAAGGAGTTAACAATATTTTTTGTGTAGAATTTACGGGTTGCCACTCGCCTCTAAAGAGTTCCTACAGCGCCCCCTTCCCTTAGCCTTTTAATAAAAGTGTACCTTCAAAATCCGCTGACAGAATGCGCCGCCCATGTCTTACTCATTTAACGGCCTTCTGAAATACATCGATATATAACCCTTAAAGCTTAATTCGTTGTCTAGAGAGGTACATCACCCCTTGATTGACAGATTAGTATCTACTGTCGCGCCAAGTTCCTGTATTCGGTGATCTAAAGGATACAGTTACTACGCGGAGGGCAATTCACAGAGCTTATCACTTAATACTGCAAGATAGTTCATGGTTAGAAATGTCGTTGTGAAATACGAGTCCTGTATAAGGAGCAATGGTGCCCTGGCGGACCATTACGGTTAAGCTGTTATTACAACTAAGAATGTCACAGGAGTCTAACATTCTTTATACAGCAGAAGCAAGCATTGACATACAGGCCAAGATATCCAATTACCGGCAATACATTTTGCAGATTTTTTACCGTATTGTTACCAAACCCTGTGGCAGATGTTGTTATTATCATAAGATATAACTACAATCTGTTAAAAATTGTTAACTAAGATGAATAGTTTCTAGGGGTAACCAAAATTGAAGAGGAGAATTTACTACGTTTGTGTCATTTAGAGTCATTTACAGGGGAGAAAATCTCGGTTTGCTTTTAGGTCTGAAGCTTCAAATGTTTGTGGAAAGAGAAACCTTTAATGTTAAAATTTCGCAAGACATCTTTTTTATATTACTCTTTAGTGCGGAATGAATGGATAATATGAAGTAAGCTAGGTATTGAAGCTGGAGCAGTGGCAGATTACATTTCCATTGAACTATGATTTCAAAACATACTGAGAACTCAATATATTTTAAGCAGTAAACAAAATTTGAAGCAATAAATAATAATGAATTTTACTAAATCTATTATCAAATATCAAAATCTATAATTGACTCATTCGATTTTCAGAAAATTGTTCAGAGGGGGTGGGGGTTAAAATGAGAGCGGGTTGTTTTGATAATTCTGAATTTGTGGTATCAAATAGGAGGGTTTCCAACAGATATCGAGTAGTATATAATCTAATAATTGTGTTTATTATTCTTTCGCAGAATTTCGACCTGACACTTTGTACAACACATATTCCTGAAACGATGCGTACCCATGACCCCAGTGATTTCATTACTGTGTCCAAATTTCAAAATTGAATGATTAAAGAAAAAAAATATACATGTACTACCCCCATTGATATGGATTCTTATGGTGCTGAAGGGGAATGAACGCAAGACCTCTCGCACCGAACACGCCGATTAAACCACTGCACTAAATAGTCGGCAGTAAATAGTCGATAATTCAGGAAGTCGATCCCTAATTCTTACAAGTAACAGCAAACTAATTTTTTATATTTCACTATTAGCCTCATCAGTGGCATTCCTGCGTTTAAGTACTCAAGCAGAAACATCTACATGTTTATATTTTGAGAAGAGAGGGTTAGAAGTGGAATATTTAAACCACTGTTAACAATATACAGATGCTTGGTAAAAATCACTATTTTTGTTCAGACCAAGCCTTGCTTTCATTGGATTTAAAGGAATTAATGTTCTACTGCTGTCTAAGGTATCGAAGGGTTGTTTAAAACTTTTAAACAACATTCAAGTTCCAACACTTAAATCTCTTTATATGAATTTTCTCTTGTAAGTTTAATTGAGCCCTTCTGCAATGAAAATGTAAAGAAAATCATCTTTCATTGGTGTTTCACATCAAAAACCTAAGTAAACGATATATTACGATATGACCCATAAAAGTGTCGCAGAATAGTAACCATGATGCCTATTCATACATGTTCTCAGAATCAAGAGGCCACTGTACAAATGCTGGTTAGGTTCATAGAGAACAGGTAGTAAGGTACACTAGCAAAGTATAGTAGTATAGATGTCAACTTATTTGAAAGACGCTGTTTGCTAAATCTCATTATCTATGATGTTATAGAACTGGAACGGGTGGGCTAGGGATTAACAGATTCGTCAGGGACCATTATCAAAACTCTCAAGAAGATGAGGCCAGTCATATTTGAAGATAAAACATTTGAGATCATGGGAATAGAACATGGAGGGGAATACTGACAGCGTTTGGGGGTCACATTGTAGCTCCCTACTTCATGCCAATTAGTTAAGTAATTTAACAATTTAAGTAGTTTGGTGCCCTGTTACAAAACTTGTCTTATCGATATATTCACTAAGGGAGTATACGGACCCTGAATGTTTTAAACGTTTGCCATGAGAGGAATAGACAACATCTATTGTCATATACGTACTGACATTTGATATCATTTAGCTGGTAGGTTTGCTTCTTCGCATGTGCACACATGCAGCGTTCAAAATTTACGTCACCCTCTTAACGGGGCTGATACGTTAACAACTAACAATTCTTGGGAGAGAGGGTTTCACAAGCGTTACTTTACGCATGGAACTATTTACGTTTTTCCTATAAACATAAACTGTGAAACACTTTCATAGTTTATGGTACATTATATGTCTCTCAACAGTCACCACAAGTGTAATATATGTACATGTTGTTTGCATCTGCAGTTTTCTATAGATGTTATATCAATGATACCTGTGACATGCTTACTCTTCGTGGGAAATCTTTAAAACCAAATGTCACTGGAAGAAGGGGTCTATTATCCGCTGATAGCATAGTCCTGTCTATGGAGAACGGAATCTGACATTAAAAGAATACGTTGCTGTTTGTAATCCTAGAAAGTCCTATGTCATTGCACACAAATAACAAAAGCAATGCAATGCCGCTCTACCGTCGTCCCTGTCTTTCTAGATCTGAACCAAACGATTAGACAAGACGAGGTGTTAATTATCCACAATTTACAAACATCCCTTAAATGAAAGAGCTGTGCCCGCTAATCCGTGTGCATGATACCGATCATAAGACTTAAAAACATGCAACCATCGTCATTCTAGCTCCAATTAGAGAGGCCTTAGTGACATTTGCTGGGGCGTTTGAAAGTGCCAGTTAAATATTAGTTGACGATCACTAGAGCTAGGAGAAGTCATGTGGGTGGACATGTGCCATCGATCTAATGAATTGATATCGGAAATTGAAGCTGTAGACTTAGGTGAATGAGCCATGGTAACTGAAATAACATTAGCGTGCTTAGATGTCTTTGTAGAAATTCATGTCTTTAAAGACAGTACCATCCTCAAATCTAGCTCAGCTTACCAAAGATTTAAGGACAGGATTATCGCTGGTTACTTTGACCTGAGAATGCATTCTGCAGAAAGAACAGTGTGTTATTACAATTAAATACACAGATGGAGGCAGACATGGGGTTTGGTTACAGTGTACAACTGTGTCATGTTCTTCTGTACTGAGAATTCCTGTGCACTTTTCCAAAGCACTATTAATACACAGACCATAATCCTTGGTCACCTCGTGTGCTTTGGTCAAAGCAAGTTCGTGATTAATAAATCTCAGACATGTATGAGATCACACACACGTATTAGGCTTTTATATATCCGTCATTAACTACTAATAAACATCGATTTAACCTCAGATCCAGAGCACTAAGAAGCTTACCAATTACTATTTACCTTTAGTCAAGATTTGGGGTCTAAAGCTGAAGAAAATAGATGAAAGGTGAAATGTATCACTAACGCCATTAGCTAACCGCGTGCTCAGTTCGATGTCAAAGGAAACCCATCGCGATGTTCCAAAAGTAGAAAAACCAATACCTCTCGAATTGCTTTCCAGCTTTGACTTCCATCAAACACGTCCCAAACACCTTCCATAGCTCGCTCTCTTACCACATAATGACCTGAAACGTCATTTCATTTGCAAGTTCTCCTCAGGGACAATAAAGGTTTCATGTTTGCCTATCACCTCATCTCAATCTTTGAAATATGAATTGTTGAGACATCTCGGAAAGCCAATGAAAACAGGGAAATGAGAAAGTCTGATGGCACGGTAGAAGATTTATGATCGCCATGTCGGTGAGTAACCTATTTTCAACACCAAATATTTCTTGTACCGCCGTTTTAAGGATATTTATCGAAGTCAAAGCTACAATTTTAAATTGGGCTCTTTTACTTCATGCTTGCGGTCTGCAGCAAATCAAATATGAATTTTTAAGCAGCACGGTAAAAACGTCTTTCCACCATGTTTTGATCTCTGCAGATCTTGTAGAAATAACAAAATGTTGCTTTCAACCACTATTGATTCTAATTTTGTAACTTGAAGGGAGAATTCTTTCTTTTTCCTTACAGCACTTTTATTAGCCTGAAGGTGACTTTGAATGTTCTTTAATGTTTATTACAATATAGATTATCTGAAAGAACCGGCCTTGAGAAATTAATTAGTCAGTCAGGATAGATAAAAACAGGGCATCAGAAAGATTTGGATTATTTTCATACTACTGCTATTCTATACGGAGATATTTGTCCTTGATAAAATCTTGATAGCCGAAAATTGTCTTTCGGAAATGCAATTTAAGGAATAATGTCTACCAACAGTGCATAAGAATGTTTATCTGTGGCAGGAAATTTTTTACAGATTGCTTAGTTTCCTCTGAGTGTGCAATAAGCCTTCTCTTTCCGTGCACCAGACATTGGATGAAGTAACTTGATACGCATAGGTAGGTTGTTGCACTTTCTACTACCTATGCATGTTTAGAGGTAAGGGTGTCTAAGCTGAGTTCAGCATGCATCGACATTAAAAGAAAGATCTTTCAGGGATACTTTACGGACGTCATAAACATCGTCTATAAATCATATTTTAGAGCAACTGATTCATATTTGTACAAATTACAGTGTGGGACAAGTACGTTGCCTCGATCTCGATTACTTAGACATTCAAATACGAAGTGCTGATGTCACTTGCATTGAAAGTGAGACATAGTATCTTTATGATGGTAGGCTCAATCTTGTAATGGCAGACAATTTTTATAATTCTTTTGAGTGTGAGTAGTAGATATCGAACAAGAGAATCATTAACCCATACGAGGTTTCAGAATCGGATACAAGAGACAATAATCTTTATGACTTGACATGATTGAGATGGCGGAACAAGGGCAACTTTTCCTATAAACAGCTAGAGCGTTCCTGATATGTTATTGTTTGGGGGACAATAAAGTCTTACTACATAGCATATGCTTGACTGAGTGTGGATGTCTTCATGATGTTGTCGAAGCAACGTGTCCTATGCCTGCCTCTTTACCCATAGACAGCGCCTATTTATAAATTTTTCTATATAACAGATTCTCCGACTGTATGACTAAAATATTTCAGCTTTATCAAGTTAATTATGTTACCAATTTGAAGATATAAGGAGTGTATTTTTATAAATATAATCTTGTTGAAAAAGAAAATACTTTTGCGTTTCCGGAAGGCTGTCTCTTCTTATCTCAAAGTCAGTTGTATCTACAAGGCTTTCTATAGCCTGCCGATTACAAGCAATTTGTTTCTCCATAAAAGTCTAATGCCCATCCCCTTGAAAATTACATACTCACGTTTTCATATAATCTGAAAATATTCCATCTATACGAGTTTTTGCTACATACTTTTTTTCACAAAACCTCCTAAATTTTGTGGGGCGTAAAAGCATTCCATTTTTCTACAAAATCCGTTAAAACGATAACATTCCGCATTTGACTGAACAAGTTTTGTAAACGGGTGCTAGTCATCAAAATACTATCGTACGGCACGATAGTATGTTGCCTTATTGCTACATCACCATTCGGCAATCAGTGCTGCACTTGGCTACAAAATGGTTTAGTTTAATCTCCCGATTTATTATCAAAATAGGGTGATTTTAATTGTTCTGGAAATGAGTGTGCTTCCCACAAACAATAAAGAATAAAATACTTACATTTGGATTTGCTTAAGATAACGAAATAGTTACATAAGAACCAAAGAAGCAAAATTTGTGAAAATTGATAGGTAAGCAATGTATGTAAATGTTGAAAAAGATGTTAGAAACGTACAGTATGTGTCTAATGTGTGTAGAGTTCAGAGTAACAAATATGATCTAGCTTTTGACCTTGAGGACCGAAAGGGGCTTGCCCATGGGATATTCCTTCTTTCATTAACTTTGAACAGTAATAAGCAGAAACTTATTAACAGAGATTTATAACTTTTCTTAACATTAATCTCGCTTTGAAATTAATGAAAACTTTTGAAAAATATGAAATGGTAAAGTTTTCTTTACCACATTATCGTAAGACGGGGAAACACACTTTTGCTCATTCCTCAATGAAAATCTGTAGTCCATATGTTTTACCTTTTTCTTTAAGTAAATGAGAATTTGTGAACTTCCCTTGATATTTAGAAAGTTCATTATTTTTCCATGAGAAGAATAATTTTGTATGATATAGAAGAAAACTAATAAAAAAGATAGACCAGCATGCAAATTGTCCCAACTTGACCGGTCTTGGAATCAGTATTTTGTATTTAATCGTGTTATACAAAATACGTTGCTTCAGTTTATCTTGCCCTAGTTTTTGTCCATGTTCTTTTCTTTCTGTTTGACGGTTAAGGCTTTGATTTCATATTTCCGGTTAAGGATCAAAATATAAATTCTCCTTGAGTCAATGTGGTCCTTGATCAGCAATTTTTGCAGATTCTTAGTATTAATTTGAACTAAAAGATGTCGCAAATGGTTAATGCAACAAGAAAAGCTGAAGTTCATTTTAAACTTTAACCTGCGTAGTTAAATAACAACGATAAAAAAATGAAGTTTGAGTGTTTGTTATATAGTTACATAATTGGGACGACAAACAAAAAATAAATCAGTTTTTCACAATTTTATGCGTAAACTGTGAATCAACTTTACATATCAAGCTTCTCTGGTAGAGAAGCTTCTCTGTCTCCTCGGAGTACGCTTCATGTTCTTCTTAATTGAAACTTTTAATATAAGCGTCAAGAAATTGGGTTTAGAAGGATATTCTGTAACCAATCTGGCCACTTGGTGTTTGTCATGTGATTTCACTGCTACAACAACAGCAATAAAGCTGTTCCACACTACTCTTTCGTCTTAGTGGGTTCCATGGAGAACTCCTTTTACTCTATTATTTTTGTTTTATTTACCATCGAAGCTTTCGCAAAGCAAAAGATTATTAAGAGAATAAACGTGAAAGGTGGGGACTCCTTATCCAGAGCAAGAAAGAATGGCTTCAAAAAGCCAAAATATAGGTGTATACAAAGAGACAGTAATTTTAAGGTAGATAAAAATTTCTATGACTTGATACTGTGCTGCCAAAAACTATCCTCAATACACTGCGACCAGTTCCAGTTCTTGTAATGTACCCACTGATCTCTAAAAACACTAGAAAGAGCATCTGCCGTCTCAAAGGTCAGTCGTTGGACGTCATTTTAGCCCCTATCAAGCAAACCTCATAAACAATGTTCCGTAGCATGGCCGAGAAGAATGGCAATAGCAAATTTGATGACTTGGAATCTGGATAAATGATGGAAGAGTATTTTTACTGTTTGACTTATAAAAGAATTTACCATAGATAAAAGACAATTACTCGAATTGTCAGTTGGTTTCTTCCAAATTCATGGAGGTGCCAATTTTATGCTTCAATTCTCCTCTTCATCACTGTTTAAAAGATACTAAGAATGAAAAGAAAAGAACACAGATAAAAGTACATTTTACTCCATGTTATTATAAATAATCATCACGACATGCCATGCTTTCAGTATATATAATATATACATATAAATATCTTATATATCAATGCTAAGAAGCAACTGAGTCTTTCCAACCTCAAAGTCGATGATCCATGTTTGGATTCGAGGGCTGACATTTCCTTACTATGTGTAAAAGTTAATAAATGAAGAAATGAAAAACGCCAAGTCGCAATAGAAAGAAATCCAATCAGATGCCTTTTCAA
>JAAAKL020012546.1:0-12968 GCA_010016065.2 Carybdea cf. marsupialis auct. non (Linnaeus, 1758)
ATCCAAAAAAAGACATTCTTTTTAGAGAGGAACTTGAAACTGTACAATAGGGATCCCTGATATGCTGAATCTGACGGTGTGATTTTCGACAAAATTGATTGGGTTTTGGGGGGCGTTTCTCCCTTTTTCGAGGATCAGACACAAAAACAAATCATCTTTTAAAAATGTCCAATTTTTTACTTAAACAAATAAAAACATTTTAAGATTTCAAGATATGAAGTATTCACGTTAGTAGATTTCATAGTGAGTGATTTGCATGACCAGAAAGTGTTGAAATATTGTGCTCTTTCCTAACGGAAAACAAGTTTATCATGTAGGTCTTCAATGGCCGGTCGAAATTCCAGTATTTGAATTATGAAATGACTCAGTAGTGGCTTACTCATATTCTGCCAGTGTTGCTGTCTGGAGACATTTGTATGAACCTTATATAGGACGAGTCTTGCCATGCGGCAATGCCAGGAAGCTAACCTCGTACACTACGAGTGACGTCATCAGGCAACTTTAGTTAGTGGCCTTGCGACTACCTCTTGTTGTTTGCCGCTATGGATGAGTACGTAGCTTTGTTCTCCTGTATTTAGACAATTTCACTTTGTTATTTACACCCGAAATCAGGAAGCTCTCCTTGCAACATCAGTACCAACCTTCACATTGAGAGCGAGAAATTGAATTTAAACGTTGAAAAACCGTACTCAACAATACACTTAAAACTACTACCAATATGTGCTGTTTGAACTATGACAATAGTTCAAAATTTGGTGTATTGTCTCTATTGTCATATAAAGGGGGGCGATGGAGCTATTTGATTACTGAGGGGACGACAATCAGGGTTGGAAATCACTGTACTAGCCATTAAACGTGTAAGAGTGATACTTTTTGCGTAACGGGTGCTGCTTTTGCCATACAACAAAATAACGTCAAATCCAATGAAGACCTTTTAGTCAGCGTCCAACAGAAGTTCTTGTAGAGTGACTAAGTTTAGTTGATATATAATATTTTTACAACTGGAGGCTAATCAAGAATTTTAGGGACGACTTTTAATTGCTGCATCTGTAAAAGGATAGATTTTGACCTTGCTATCTATATGAAATTATGCCCAGTCGGGCAAGGAAGCCTGTTTGCATTAATTAACCACATAGACCTCTCACTTTCGTAGGATAATCGGATGCAATCTCAATATTTGGAAACGAAAGATACAAGTCTGTATGCAATAGAAGCTTTCAGCATTTTCGACACGAATTTAGGATTTCAGGCAAAGAATGTGCCTATCGAAAAACTAACAAAAGAGGACTTGAACCAATTAAGGGAGACCGGAAGCCCTACTTTTCTGGACTCATCAAATAACTGCCTTTGTCGCTCAATGGAAGACGACAGTGCTTCAAATGATAGTGTCCGTAAATTGAAGTCCAAATTGAGTTATGTTAAAGATATCTTGTCTGGAGATGAGAGTATGGCAGGTTGTTCTGGTTCATTGAGTGGACACCTTGCAGCTAGTAATGATCCTTGTGCTTGCATGGAGCAGAAAGGTGCCAAATCTGAAGAGGATGAAGGTACTGTAAGGCCATGCGCTAGTGGATGGCATAGCTGTAGCATATGCTTGGAGGATATATTTGATAATGAGCTAACAATTCATACCAAGTGTGGAGGCATGCTATGCAATGGATGTCTCGAGGCAACGAATCTGTATCATGGGAACAAGAGCTTTCCATGTCCCGTAAGTAATTTTTGTTCTGTTGATTTTTAAGTAGAGAAGCTATCTCTCGGCAACTCTGAATACCTCATTTTTTACTTATCTTACTCCGTACATCTACACATTTTGCGTTCTGATACATGATCTTATCGTTACCAAATTTTGTTAGGCCATCTTACAGGTGTATTGAAGCTTAAACGATTGCAGCACAGGATAAGGTTACGTTATCTCGCGTTAACATGTTCTGTGCTTTTGAGGTACACCCTCTTTGGCATAGGAATATTTGTCCATCGAAAATCACTTTAGCGATTGCTGTCAGCCTCGTCCACTTGAATCCAAAACGTCAATGACCTACACTACCTGTTCGTATCTGCTTGATATGTTCGATAGGAAGGAGCTTTTCCAAAAAGCTCTCCAGGGTGGACAATTAATAACAGTAACTTTTTGTGTTAGAATGAGTGTGGGCCGTAGAACTCTTCAAATGCACTGAAATCGTTTTGTGATTCACAGATATATCTCTGTCATTTACACAGCATGATAGGTCACACAAATTGTAACAAAAAACAGTAACTGTATATAATTGTTCCATCCTGGAGAGCTTTTTGGAGAAACTTCTCTTTATGGAACTTTTCATGCAGATATGAACGGTGTTGTGTGGACAAGGGACCTAACTGTAACATTAAGGCGTTTTTTCAAATTTATCAGGCATCGTGTGCACAAGGCCTTAGAGACAAAGTCACTTACTATATTAACTATTCCAGGACGATATTATCTTGGGGTAAATTATGGTGCGTAAAAGTCAACTATTACCGTCCAAATATAGGGTTGCAACGCTGTGGAGCCCATTGTTTGCCTTTAGGGTTCCATAACTAACATGACGCACTTTGTCTCTGTGTGATGTAACCAACGTATTAAGTAGCATGAGGGCCGCATTTGACTTTCTTTGTTTGATATTTAGGTTTGTCGCACCACAGTTGTGTCGTCAGACTTCAAATCTTTTGTCAGTTCGACGGAAACCAGGGCAACAGTAAGGTGAGTGTATAGATGGTGAGTGGCCAAATTGTGCATACATGGTTACATAAGTTTGTCAA
Organism: Carybdea cf. marsupialis auct. non (Linnaeus, 1758); assembly: GCA_010016065.2. Lineage (NCBI taxonomy): Eukaryota > Metazoa > Cnidaria > Cubozoa > Carybdeida > Carybdeidae > Carybdea > Carybdea cf. marsupialis auct. non (Linnaeus, 1758). The sequence goes on from JAAAKL020012546.1 coordinate 2,779, forward strand.
AAACACATGCCTTCAAGCGCGCCGGAGGGTGGAATATATGCTGAAACTCAATCTTTGGGCAATTGCGTTTTCGAAGTCATCGAGCTTTAAGCCCATCCTTTCTCCAAAGCGGATTTGTAAAGAAAAAGGACGTAAGCGCAACAGGATAGTGTACTCTAGTTGAAATGATGTACGAAATAATCATCTATTAGTAATTTGCTGTAGCGATTGTAACCTCGTCAGACCAGGAATTTTCAGAACATTTGATCTACGACTGCTAAAAAGAAGCATCTCTAATACGACTGCCCGTGGAATAAAATGTGTCACTTAATACATTATTATTAACAAGGATGACGTAAATTAAGCAGATTTTTAAAAGAATTTCTCGTTTATACGACTTACCGGCCTTCATTGTGTACAGTGAGGGTGTTAAAAGATGACAGGCCACCTTTCGTAGGGCTAAGATCCATTGATTTTAGAACTTTTACTTTGTGCATGTTTGTTATACTATGTTAAAAAGGATTGGTCTTATCAGGAAGGAAATTCTATTCGATTCCTGTACAGTCTTTCACTTTCGTTCCTTCTACAATATTGTATACAGAATAGATGAGTTGATCAGTTTTTAAAGTTTCCTAGATTATCAATTTGAATACTCTATCACGTCAATTAACATGATGATAATATTTTTTGTTTATGTGACTGTTAGGAATATCACAGTACCACTATTGTTCCGGCATGCAGCCGGATTCATGCAGAGTGATGGGAGGAAGAAACAGGTAATATACCCGTCCAAAGGGGCATGAGTTTGGACTCAACTTTGCCTCGTATTCTTTGTGCTTTTGCTTTTTGCCCAAAGGGGCTCAACGTTTGAAAAATTGAACTACCTTCACTCCTTAACCCCGTTTTATATCAGCGTTCAAAGTCATAATACCTAATCAGAGTTTCATGGAGACGCCCTAAAATCTGGCAGTGTAGGGCATTTCCACATGATAGAGGTGAAACTACCAGAAGAAAGGTAACATACTGACATGATAAAAAATCCCAATGTCGCCAAACATATCGTAAGGAACACCCTTCTTGAATTACCAAGAAGAATTTCTTATTAATTAATCTCCTCACTGGAGGAGATGGAGAGCCCCCTTGATTGAGTGGCTACAGCTTTGGATTCTTTGACGTAAAGTTTGTGGAATTTGTTTATTTGCAACTTTTTATGTTATAGTTCACCAATACCTTTTATCAGCAGGGTCGACTCTATGATATGCAACATAACGTAATGAATCGAGCGATGACTTCATCACGTGGTTTTTATATATAATTAACTGTTAAGTCAGTCCAATATTTAGATTCAACATTTACCGTAAACGTTAAGTCACAAATCTCAGCAACGCCACAAGTTTTTGAAGCTATCAGACCATTGAAATTGTTCATTCATAGAAACCCGCTTTTCATACAAAAGATCATCAAAAGTTTTATCACTTCATCTTATCATAGCTTCAGAGACAAGCCCGGAAGTATTGATATTTGAAGTACGAGGGGTGAATAAAAGAAGCGGCTTTCATTCGCGTGTATTTAGTAGTATGCAACAAAATATGGAGAGGTTTTATGATGTAAAAGATTCTCCGTTTCCTGAAGGTTACCGTGAAGTTGGTGTAACAGAAGTTCGTTTAGGTATGGGCCAAGACTGTAGCTGTCTTGCCTTAATTGCCCTAATGGTGTTTATTCCTATTTTACTTCATTCACGAAATTTAGTGCATGTAAAAGACCTTGGAAAGTGCGAAGTCACAAAAATTTTTAATTCAAGTGTTATTTTGTTAACTCATAACATTCAGGACGTAAAATTTTGTTGCCGGGAATACGTTGCAAAAAGTACACAGATGTTACGCTTATTGTCGCTCATACTCTTTCTATTTATTGCTGTATTTTACCGAAAGGAAGTGGAAAAGATATTCTTAAATTTCCTTATTTGGGAAAGTAAATTCTCACTTTGTTGGAAAAATGACAAAATTGCGAAATTTGCTTCTCGTGAGTCTGTCCAGTCTTGAAAGTAAACTCTCGCAAAATGAACAAATATTATCTCGCGAAAATCAGTTCCCGTGAAATAATTGGGTGGGTTCCAAAGCCGTTTCAAGCGCAGAGCCATTTTCAATCTTGCTAGTTATTAATTAAGCCCAACATATTGATAGTGCTTTAAGCGCTGGTACGCATTGTTCGGTTACCATATAAAACTTTCTATTTTTATTGCATCAAGACATAACGTACACCAGGTAAGTGTAAGGTAATGGGCGAAAATGTTTTATGGCTCCTGTCGATTTTACGTCGCTATTCTTTCGGCGAGCTCCTGTCACGCTATCGTAGCATTGTATGTTTCAGATTGAGATAAGTAGTTCTATAATGTCATTTGGAAAAGTAATTATAGATTTATTAGAATCTAAGATGGAGTAGTGTTTGTGTCATAACAGGAATGTTGTCCTCATGTTCAACTTTGTTTCGTCACAGTTCACGACGATTGGTCATCCCGTGCTTCTTATTGTTCCATCTCAAGTGAATTCTTCAGATGTTTATCAGAAAGCGGAAGTGGTCTTACAACAGTACGGTGTCGAGTATAAGTACAGGTTAATTCTCTCAGATGCTCAGGTTGGTAAAGTTTTTATGTTTCCTGTTTCTTCATGAGCTTGTCACAGTCCAATTTTAATTGATACAGTCGTTTCTTACTTTGAAGCTCCTGTAGGTTGACGTAGAATATACGTGAAACTTATAGTGCCCCTGAAGTTGATTAGACTTAATGAGTACTACGTTTGTTTAATTGGCTGGAGGATGCGGTAACTGTTTCATACCCAGCCATTTGTCAGCAAGCCTTCAGGCAAAAGGGAAGACGCAGAAATTCCAGCATCCACGAGGGTATCAATTTTGGATGGGAGTATAACCGTGGCCAAGTAACTTGGAAGCAGGGCGCTCGACTCGTGCAGTGGAATTTGTGGATTGGCTACTTCTCATATTCTCCGGAAATATTTCGGAAAAAATTTGCCCGACTTTGCCCCGCCCTTGGCGCAAAGTTGTCCGTCGAAAATACGATCAAAAATTTGATGATGTTGCGTAGGAACAATCTTATTCTTTGGCCCATGAAATGATATGCAAACCATCACAGCCTCACGTCGATTACGTAGAACTAGGTCTCATCACAGCAGCCACTGTGCCACAAATAGGAATAGTACAGAGTGGAATCAAAAGTGGGTTTGACAAGTATTAGTGTAAATGGGCATTCTTATGGCGATGAAGTGGGTCTCAATAGGTATCATTTGTTACATTTAATGCCTAACATGAATACCAGATATTTGCAGATGGGAGCATCGTAAGGATACCTTCGTTGATGCAATTTTCAAGTCGGATAAACAGGATGAAAGGATTAGATACGGGAACAAAACATGAAATTTAGTTTCATCGTCAGCAGGAAATAGTTGACCAGGAACATGATAGTATTTGTGTTTAATTTCCCTGTTGAAACTTTCTGTTCCTCTACCAAATTCACTATTTTCACTCTATTCCTTCACTTCGTATATAGATGAGAAATGAAGGTTTTTCATCAATTTCCCACGTACTGATAATTCTAGGGTTTTTCAAAAGTAATTTAAAGCATTTTACCGTAATAAGCAGCAAGTTCTTGAGGAGTTACATTGGGTAAACTGTTGCTAGTAGATAAATCAACAGGAAGTTTGTATGATGGTGTTTTGACGAGTAACTGTGTTGGTGGTGGAGCAGTTTTTGATGTTTCTTTGTAGGGATGTATAAAGACCGCATTGATTAAAGTAGTCATTTGCGAAGCGTTTCTCCAAACACTGGTCGTAACGATCGGGAAGAATTTATAAGAGATGAGATTATTGGAACACGTTTGTGAAAGTAACACCTAGACGAATTACACTTTTCTACTCACTCGTGTTATTGAAAACCGTGTAAATTATAAGCAAATTTGCCGACAAAGTACAAACTTTTTGTTTTGATAAAGGTAGCCTCTAGAGCGGCAAGATGAAACTGAGAACGCGCTTTGCCTAACACCCTAGATGTATCGTCTCGATAGCTACCTGTGCAAGCCTTTGCTTTTTTTGTTTTTATGGACGGATTGCTGTTTCTTTTCAGGGAATACAGACTTTTGTCCAAACGACTAAGTAAATTTTTTCTATTCGTCTTTACGTATGGTTAAGACAGCACATGCTTGAGTTATCTTGATTAGAAATCCTGCAACCGGTGTCGCATGACTAACCTCATTACAAGTAAGACTATATGATTTTGTACGCGATTCTTCTGAGACATCTAACGACCTTACCGATTTTAATATGCATAGGGAGCATTTCGAGGTCGTGAAGTTAATTGAGAGACCAAGCCCATTAAAGAGTAAGGAATGGTCATTTTGAACAAAATAGATTTCCTCGGCAAATTGGAGAATACCCGTGGTGACGTCACTGAGTTTAGAAAATTGGCGAGGATCCTTATCACAACAACATGGCGAAATCGAGAGTAAATTACGGAAAGTTTTATTGTATATTTAATGGAAAAAAAGATACGTTGCCGCATGAAATGTACGGTCAGATAAGGTCACGCGGCTCTCAAGTATCTCGAATCTACGAATCACCTATAACTCATAAGGAAGGTACAAAGCTTCCTCTTATTTAACCTGTAGGTAAATGGTCTTATATTTGTCAGAGAAATGCATTCAATATTCAAGTTGTATTCAATAGTCAAGGTGCATTCTAGAAGGTTTATCCAAACATGCATAACTTGAGGGTTCGTGTAAAACATTCGACTCTGTACTCATTTGACTTTAGCAGCCTATATACAAACGTTCTTTGGTCGGAAACTGTAAAATCATCCATTAACACGTAGTGCAGTAGTGAAGTACATGTCCTCGAATGTAATGGACCTCTTTATTGAATTGATTAATGCCGCCACTCAAGTGGTTGATTAAGTACTGCTTTAACCACACAATGTTAACACAGAATGACGGAGTGTTCCTGCTTTAGCCAATTTTTCTTCATCCATCAAAGCAACCAACCTTTTAGCCATGATTATTCGTTCGTTTGTTTATTTTTTGTATGTTGACGATCTGTGCGAAGTTAGTGGTCATGCTTGTCATGCCGGGCATGATTAATCAATCGCCAGAAATTGGCCCCCTTTACATCAGTAGTCTGATTACACTTATCTCAGAAACCATGCTATCACCCTTCCAATGGCTCTGAATCCACCTGGGCCGTCTCCCTGTGAAAAGCGTTCTTTCTCCTTGATACTTGCTTTAGGCGTGTCATGCCGGAGTTGTGCGCAGTGATCTAGGTAGTCAGCGTAAACTCGGGTAAAGGAACACTGGAAATTGATGTATGCTCGTCAGGCAAACTGAGAGCAAGATTTTTTTCTCGTTAGACTAAGCGCGAAATTTATCTTACCTTCCTTCAGCCACACGCTTTTGCGCCTTTCAAGAACAAACAAAAGTGTGATCACTTTCTCCAAAAAGTCAATGAGCCACCTCTTGCTCTATATTTTAGCGATCCGAAAGGGCAAAACAACTTTTTACCTTTTCTGAATGTTCAAGTTTGAAGAACTTTCTTGTCACTATTAATCTAATAAAACCTCTTGTACATGTCAATACTCACGGTGAAGCTCGTTTGCCGTGGAAAACTGGAAAGCTAATCTTATTGGTACCGTGGCTCATCGTGGTGGTATCACCTGTGCGAAAAGCACACTCAATGGAGAACTTTGCACCTCGAAAACCTTTTTTTTTGCAAAATTATACTATTTTTAATTCTATCCTAATCAAGTGCCCAGTTGATCTACAATTGGAATTGGAAATATTTCATTAAGGGAAAAAAAGAGGATTTATACAGCCCATACTAAACCTTTTCCCAAGATAAAACCGTGTTTTATATGAAAACTATTGCTGACACTTCACTGTCCGTGTTAAAATTGATCTACTTAACTGTTTATCGTAGTAGGGCAACCATAGTGTGGTGTTGTGAGCTGACTTCTGGCCGGATGCCAGTCGCTTGAAAATGTCGTTTCAATTTAGTGATTAGGAAAGGTGCTCTTAATTGTACTACTTACGTGGCTACTAAATAAGCAAGAAAGCTAGACAATCACAATCTGAGGAACGCGAGTATACCTCTCTAGTTAGCTACGACCATATCTGTAGTTTTGGTGCTCTGAATCCCACTGCAAGGACATCTTTTGATTGCGTCCTTCAACATCGCTTGTAGGCGTTTCACCAACCTCACCAGGATGGAGTAGTGGATGATCATTGGCACTTCTGAGTTTAACTCTAGTTGATCGTATTACAATCAAGCCCAGTACTTATCTTTTAATGTACATCATGCCTGTTAAGTACTTGTACCCCATAGGGGTAGCCACTGGGGGTCGGGGTTGGAGGGAAGTAATTTAATAGTTTTGACTTTACTTGGTTTCTTCCTTTTGTGTTCAGTTCTGTACTGAAAGCACGTGTACTAAACCCGTACTGGTGGCTGCCCCCTCCCCCTAATATGTTATTGTTGGTATGCCATTATACCTTACTTGTTGAAATCGTTTATGCTTTTTATATGCAGGGACAAAACTGTGTCAGGTGCGATCCCATGTCGAGATGCAATGGCTGTACCCTGGATCGTCAGACATGGCTAACTCTTAGACCAGGAGATCATTTTACCGTAGACTTCCTCTCTGTTCCGGATGAACTTATAAGACAAGTATGTTACATTAATACCTTTCAATAATACTGGTATACTTATAAGCTTGCCTTTTACATTGCCAAGTGACTGACAGTAAAGGAAGACCACCCACCCACCTCCTGTCCGTTGATTTTCTATCGTTATACGTTTAATATTGTATGGAACTTGGGTATGATGTCAAGCGGTGCAGAGAAATCATGGACAACTTTAACATTTGGCACGATCGAGAGAGTCACTTGTGAGGTCGGTAAAAGACGACTATTTGTTAATGTGATTCACTGATGTAGAAAACCGTCCTTTTATGAAAAGGTCATCTACTTCAATGATTTATACAAACAGAAAAGCGTTTTAAACGTTCTGTGTTTTAATTTCAGTTTCAGGGATAAGGATACCAGCGACTGTATCAGTGTCGTGCACACACTTTACATTGCAATTTGACGTCGCTTCATTGCTAGTCATAACGTAGGAGTCGAGGACTCAGGGAGTGCAAGTGCCCAACCTTCCTCACACATTATTACCATTAGCTGAAAGTGCCACTTGGGTAATATCTGAAGCCTCTTGTAGTTATGGTTTTTGAGTCTGTGGCGTCCCTCGCTATAGCTTATCAATAAGTTCCCCGTTTACAAACAGTAAAGTTAAAAAGTGAATATTCTATCCATGTCGTCCATATACTTCCGTATGTGAACCTTCAATAGTTGTAGATAAACACTTGTTTAAAGTGCCCTTTCTGTGACACGCGCTCTAAAAGAGTGTAAAGTAACTCTATTCCATAAAGAATACTGAAAACAGGGGTGCAGCAGGTGCTCCTTTCCTTCGTGACCCGCCTTCTTCTATGTGACACGCCTTCTTCTATGTGACACGCCTTCTTCTATGTGACACGCCCTCTTCTACGTGACGGTAGACGGTAGATAAATGATATTTTCAAGAGTTACGGAACAGAAGACCCTTTGGGAAAACTGTAGTCCACACGTTCTCAAGCTTGATGTACTTCCGATATGAGTAACTACTCGTTGCTTCCTGTTTACATTACCAACCGTATTTAGAGAGCGTTCTGCACACAAGATTAATTAATAATAGTGAAAGGGCAAACTTCCATCTTGACTTGTTGCACTAACACTTTTGAGCACCTTGTTTCGAAAGTACCCCACAGCTTTTCTTACTTCATCCTGTTTCCTGCTACGTAGATGGACATTACCATTGATGATCAATCTATGAAGAAACAGAGGCATACTGATATTGTGCAATTGGATGAGTGCTTTCAAAGCTTTTGCGAAAGGTAGATAGAACATATCATTTGAATGTTTTGTTTTATTAGTAAAATGTCACCATTATTTACTCTGTTATGACGTTGAGTAACTATTCATCGATGCTTGACGTTACAGATTCGGTACTCCCTATTACTTTTCCCAAATAATAGAATAGTAAGTATGCATGCTGTGGATTTAGAGGAAGGCATTTATGGGTGCATTTACCAAGTAGCAGTGAAGGGTCTTTGTTTTATTGTTACTTGGACCTTTTTCGTTAGGTCAGTTGACCTTCCATGGCTATTCCTGAAGCCCTCAAGCAGTTGTGTACTCCTGTTGATTGTGTACTTGTATAATCCTGCGCTACCTCTTTTGAGATAAACGGATAATTTTTTCCCGAAAACCTGACATTGGGGCTGACACTAATGGCATATTGTTTCCAACAGTTATTTAATGTGCAATATTAGGTTCAGGCAAGTGGGTGGGGCACGTTTTCGCCATATTTTATAGGCGTACGAACTATTTACGTATATGTAAATGAAGCGTCATTGTTGAGGTGACTGACGTTCTGATTCGAGGGCAACTTGTGGAAAAAGTTGTAGAACAATTTGCAATATATATTAAGGCATATTTATCTTTAATGAACTACTATTAAACATAAGTGACGTCTTTCCAAGAGTGGTGTTGCTGATATTTTAGAAAAACCTGAATGACTTGATTATCTGAATTGAAACCTGTGGACATGTGTTTCGATGACTCCTTTTGGAATGGATATCAATTGTGACAAATTCTCGGGACTGTTAATTGTTATTGCCGGAAATTATGTCTAAGAAGTCACATTTTGCCGTTGCGATTTAAGAATTTTGGAAACCACTTTATATCTTAAACAAGGAGGACTGGATATTTCGTTCCGTTTTTAACGCATCAAGCTATGCTTTGTAAACCAGTAGAAAGCCTATTCTTCCCACCTGCCTTGTAAAGAAATTTATCTGCCGGAAAATATGAGGGCGACGACATTGTTGAACTAAGAGTTGTTGAAACTCTGCACAAGCATCTTGACAGCCCGGAAGTCGTGACTTCCGTATTAACCGTAAAGAAGTTGTAGACTCAATACGACTGCACGCTTGGTTTTATTGAATGTATGGAATATTGAAGTCAAAGCCTGCTAGTTTTTGCCGATGGAGAATCAAAGTATATGCAACACTTCCAAAATACAGTTTTAGCCCAAAAATGAAAATTTGACAAATATTCTGTTGGTCAAATTTTAGGAAGTAATGACCTGTTTGGTAATAATTTTGCCTTGCTCTTTAAGTGATGGCAGGACTTTGCGAACAATATTTTCTCAGGCCCCAGCTTTGAATTTGCTGCCATCGGGATTGTGGTGCTTAGTCTTCAAAAGTTGTTTGGTACACTTAGCTTTCGACTGCTGACCAAAGATTCCACAATCAATTTACATGCCCCTTTTGATGAGGTCAAAATAGAAGAAAGATTATATGACTCTTGATTATTGGTTGACTAAGTTCACGTGATCGTTTCTGAACAATGCAGAGACTGCTACGTCTGCTGTTTCAACAAAACGTTTCTTAAATTATAAGGGCGCCTTAACTACCTTCAGATTTTACCTGAGTTCAACTTCTGGCTCTTACGATGGGCGCTCGTCGAGAGAAGCAGTCATTGCAAAGACGCGTTTCCATAAAATTTAGAAAGCTACGCTGATGGTCGTGGCCAGATACAGGTGGGTCTCTTATTATTTAACGGAAATCACTCTTCAATTTCGTAGTTGAAGAAGGTAAACATTTTCGGACTTAGTTACCTTATGCGAATTCACCTTTCCCCTATATTGCTTCTGCGAGTTCTCCAAGCAAGCATGAATAATTATAAGCGTAAATGGGGATAGCCAGAAGGAAACTAGCGAATACCGTACTCCTAAACCCCCTGAAAAAGACCCCGCTTGTTGACCTGTGAACCTGGAAGTCGCCTGTAGAAATAGACGCAACGGAGATAAGGAGGTAAGTTGGAATAACACGAGCATCAGTCCATATTGAAGCAACACATGTGCTTTTGTGACAGTTTTTCTCCAGTAGTTAAGGAACTGATAAGTGAACTAATTTTAAGTTACTGTTTGTAAAACAAGCCTTCCAGAGCATATCCCGTACATAAACCAAATAATCTGCTGAATAATTTTTGAATACATTGTTCGTGGTACAGAACTTGATGCAAGCCAAAAATAACGCATTCATTGAACAACTTAAAGCTTTTTCATGCCGCT
>JAAAKL020012547.1:0-12968 GCA_010016065.2 Carybdea cf. marsupialis auct. non (Linnaeus, 1758)
CTGACGATTTTGTACTCTGAGGAGTGTCAGACGAAAAACGCTTTTCAGTACTAAAATGTTTTCGCTATTTCGTGCAGATTTATTGTTTTGTACCACCAACAAACTATTTGAATACTTCAATTTACAATAGCGCAAAAGGGGTTGAAGCACATCCTTTAGCCCTTTAATTCCATCTAGCTGTAAATAAAAATGCTTTTTCCCACTGATGGCATAAAATAGTAAATAAAATACGTACCCTTTCGTTAACGAAATGTTACTTCTACTCCAAATAAGCATCGTGAAGATAAGATTTCGTTCCAGTGCCCGATAGAACTACAAAAAAGCACATACTTTTAGGTAAATTCATTGGAAAGATAAATGACAGAACCTTCAAATAAATTATCTAATCTTGAAGACAAAAAAGACCGGTTTTTTTCAATTTGTGTAGCAGAGGGCGAATAAAAATAAAATTTAAAACTCTAAGAGCCGGAAAAGAAAATGGGTACACAAAGAGAATCTAGTGGTAAACAATGAATAAACTAGCATTCAATTGTATAACAGGAGGAAAGGAAAAGAATTTCATAGACAAACTATAGAGCAGAGAAATAAAAATCAACCAGTGGCTAAGGATATTACCTGGGAAATGTGAGAGCAACCGAAACTTTAGTGAGGACAAATTTAATTTAAGTCTATATAGACTCTAATACTTTTACATTCCAAGAGTTGTGCACCTTGGTGGTGTAATGTGCCGATGTCATACAGTAGGCTCGCCTCTGAAGTAACACTTACACCCCACGCGTAGTTTATACCATTAAGAAAGCGTTCTAAACTAACCACAAAGATCGTTTGCCTTCTGCAAATTGCAGCACCGTTGTCTATTTGTCTATTCATTTTCTTGCCAGTGCAAGGCTGGCTATGTGGGACGCACGACTTTGAAGTTAGCTGATAGAATTAAGCAGCATATTCCGTCCTACATTCGCCAAGCGTCACCCCCTTCAAGGAAGAAGCCGCCTCGGGTTTCTAAAGCAAAAAGCACTACTTAGCAATGTGAGTCTGCCATAAGGCAGCACTTTCTTGAAAACCCAAACTGCAAAAATGTATACGGGTGACCGCTTTCGCATAATAGGTAGAGCTAGCTCAGCTTTTCACCTAGCCATCCTCGAATCCGTCCTCATCAAAGTAACAAAACCGTTGCTTTACTGACAAAAAGAATTTGTCTTTTCATTTGGCCATTTCGGCTAACTATTGAGTCCCACATACACTGATTGGTCAAAACAACACCAATCTTTCAGTCAGACCTCTGATAGGCTACTTTCAAAACACAGTTTGGTATAAGTTGATTTATTCCTATTTCAATTCTGACAATTTTGTACTCTGAGGAGTGTAAGACGAAAAGAGCTTTCCAGAAAATGTTTTCACCATTTCGTGCAGTTTTATTGTTTTATATCACCAACAAACTACTTATTTGTCTGTAAATACTTAGCAAATATGTATGACATTTGTAGGTTTATTAATTGATCTATTAGCAACAAGAATATACGGTACTAAAATCAAAGGGGGTACAACACCCCTGGAAATTGACAAGTACACTATCAGAATGAAATGTGTGGCCGTATGGTCTAGAAACATCGTTTTGGAAGCGACGAGACACTGGTTCACCCTAGAGCCGGAAAACTTTAAAAACATCTCTTAGCCATTGCCTCGAGGCTCACCAATTCCATGTAAGAAACGGAAGGGTGGGTTAGGAAGAGAACCTTAGATGCCTGTCGGATGAGTTGTAACTGTGTTTGGGTGTACAAAGGCAACGTCATCGTCAACAATGTGCTCAGATGCTATAAACATCATGCAATATGAAGAGATATGAATGAATACCATTTTCAAATTTTTAAGACCCCAATAGGGATATGACAAGAATCACTAGATAGGAAATAAATCTCTTAAAGATTAAAGCATCATGAAGAAGTACTTGCACAGTGAGCAAAACCAAGGATTAAAAAGGGGCCAACAAAGATCAAATAATATATGAGTAATGTTATAAACAGGGCAAAGCAAAAAGATCTTCCAAGGAAAATTGGCGAGTAATAAAAAGCTGCAGATTCTAAGAAGGATATCTGTTACAGGGAAACTGGTGAGCGGCGGGGGACAAATAAATTCATGTGAGTAAAAAGGTGGGCCTGACATCTAACAATGATAAGGTAGTAACATGAGCATGTTCCCAAAGCAAATACGAGAGTAACAGACAGTTGATATCTTGCAAAAAATCAAGCTATTGTAAATATCTTGTGAAGAATCAAACTATTGTAAATATCTTATGAAGAAGCCAACCATTGTAAACATCTTGTGAAGAATCAAACCATTGTAAATATCTTGTAAAGAATCAAACTATTGTAAATATCTTGTGAAGAATCAAACTATTGTAAATATCTTGTAAAGAATCAAGCCATTGTAAATATCTTGTAAAGAATCAAACTATTGTAAGTATCTTCTAAAGAATCAAACTATTGTAAATATCTTGTGAAGAATCAAACTGTTGTAAACATCTTGTAAAGAATCAATAAATGGTTCTAAGACTATAAAGTGGTTTATTATTTCAGATCTAGTTTAAGAAGGTATATAAAAAGGTAATAGTATTATTAAGGCCTCCTGTATTTTTCTAAGGTCAGATTTTAATCTTACGTGGTCAACTGATGTAGAATCATACGTTGGATTTTGGTGGATGATATGTGTAAGTTAAAACTACTAAGAAGGGAACCAGCTGCCTTTTTATCATGTAGGATAATCCCTGTAATGTACATTTTTAAATGCTTCATGGGTCATATTATAAACAGAAAGACAGATTGATGAAGTTTGTACAAAACAATTCTTTATATACCGATGTTAATGTAATGTGTAGACATACCTCACTAGGACATTTTTTACGTTTACACATTTTATTTTCTTAAGACATCAAGCAATTTAATTTTTAGTTCCATATGCAATAAAATAAAGGAAAAGTAATTATCATAGAAAGAAGTGCAATTAATCATTGACTAGCAACATATTAATACCACAACTCTTCACTCAAAAATGTCACAATATTTTGGATTCAATTTTGGAAGGGAGAGAAGGAGCACAAGTAACAGACACTTCACTAGTCCAGAGCTGGTTAATAACAATGAAATACGATCAGTTGATAATGCAGTTTTAAACACTTTTGGCTTTGATCATTTGATCAGAAAATGAGTCTGCGACTTATAGGATTACACTGAATATCATTATATATTATAGGAAACAAACTAGGAAAAAGATAGTAGATAATTTTAAAAATGGAATCTATCTTATTGGCTACCTATTTTCGAAATCCCTCTGCATCAAAGTCTTACTGGTCGTGTTATTAGCAGAGCTTTTAGAATTCTCATTATTTTAAAATTTAAAAAAAGTCATTTCTATTATTTTACATACCTGCATTAAAAGGCTTTCCTTAAATCATGAGATGGTTTCGCTGCTAAGAAGTGCTTTAACACATCTAGTGTGGTTTTCCTTTACAGGGCATCCAATATCGTCGGAGAGTAAAAGTACTGTTTCTTCGTACTTGTTATCATTAACAATTCTAGAGATTTCCTCGTTTTACCCAGTATTTACAATTCAACAAGTTAGCACCATGAATTCTATTCATATACACAATATTGGATTGAAAACACTACTAAAGACCTTTGCATTATAATGAGTGGAGAGCACCAACCGCACAATCAATCATATTGGGGAGAAAATTCAATAGATGCTTGGAGCTTAAAATGTCAGCCAATTTCTCCATTCTAAAACGCGAATTAAATAGCTTGTAAATATATTGACCACACGGAAAAATTCTTAAAATCAAGATCATGCGTTATATTTCTTGCTTTTTACAGGCAAATGCATGGAGCGATAAGAAATAAACTAAGTAAACTGCTAAAACTGTATTACTAGTTTAGCCTCTAAAGGCAAACAGATCACTGAAATTTCTCCATTTGCAAGGTGTACGTAGCACTTAAGTAATGAATGACTGGAAGAACTTCATTTAGCTTTCTGTTGGTAGTATTAGACGGCAATTCATATTTAATGAAATCAGGGATAATTTGCTAATCCGTAATAGAAATAGTGTACATATTCATACAAGGATGACATCTTGGAATTTTATCTTCTTTAAATCTAGCACTTTACATGCTTCCGAAATATTAAAATGTTGATACCGGCTGCATAATTCACTAAGTAAACCCAATATTCGCTAACGAAATTTAAAATAAAAATCAATACAATAAAGCTAGTTTATTTGGCGCAACTAACATACCGAGAAGTCTAAATCACTTCTTCTAGGGAAAGGTTTATGCTTGATATACAATTTTATCATCTTCCTCAAAAACTGCAATTGCAATCAATGATAAAAATATGGAAAAACCAACCCAGAGCAAAAGAGCTACAACAAAAATCATATTTGACAGAAAGGATGATAGGATGATGGAATTATGCAAACGTCCAACTTTACAAATGCTGATTGGAGGTTGCAAACTTTAAATCTAATATTTGGTATGGTAGTTTGTCAGAATTGTTGATTCGTGCTAGCTTCTTGTTATGACTCGTGGCCCCTTGTGCATTCTGCAACCACGTTGCATAGAAGAAAAATGTTCCTAGTGCACCACTTAAGGCTAGTTGTTTTCTAAGTAAGAAGAGTATTTAATATTTTAATATACAACTTCATAAAACATTGCAGATGTGCGATGTAAGAAAAGGGAGTGCGATCTTTTCAATTCACGTGGTTTAGAGATTAACTGGAGCCTGTATTTGGTTAAGAGACCTATGATTCGTTATAGAGGGAAGGCAATATATAATAAAAACAGATCTACTAATCATAAATAAAATCTACTAATTATAAATACCGATCTACTAATTATGGATGCAGATCTACTACTTATAAAAACAGATCTACTATTTATGAATACATATCTACTAATTATGGATGCAGATCAACTAATTATAAATACAGATCTACTAGTTATTAATACAGATCTACAAATTATAAATACAGATCTACTAGTTATAAATACAGATCTACTAGTTATAAATACAGATCTACTAGTTATAAATACAGATCTACTAATTATAAATACAAATCTACTAATTACAAAAGTGGATCTACTTATGCATAGATGCAGATCTACTAATGAAGTCTTATACATAAACATATGATAAAGGTCGGCCAATGGAAGTCGTTCTGATAATTTACTTTGCAGGCCTACCATTTAACTATCTTCTTGCATGGAAATGAATACTTTTCAGTGTGATTGATTGAGTGAGTTAGATACCCAATAATATAATAATTAACATAACAAGTGATCATACCAAGTTATAAGATAGCTAGTGGTTAAAATTCTGAAAAGTAGAGAAAATTCTAAGTTTATCTTAAAACTGTGCTCAGCATGAGGGAGATTGTAAGCCAGCAGATCTATGTATTACCCGATATCTCATAAATAACATTGTTAAATCTTTGAAATTTTTTTGACCTTGAATTTTTTCTAAAAATTGGCTGATTATGACTTCAAAGTTACCTTACAGCAGCCACCAACATCAAATAAATACGTAAATAAAAACTTGTATTTTGTCAAAAATAAAGCAAACAGCACATAATAGCTCATGCAAGTGGTTCTATATTAACAAAGCTTATTTTTCTAAAATAGTAATCCATTTTCACCGCCTCGTATTTCAAAAATAGCCTGATTTTGATGCTGCTGATTAGATGAATAAAGAATTGTGCAAATTTTCATAACAATGTAGCAAATATAATAATGTTATTCATATAGGGCAGTCCTACAACCCCCAATCTCCCAGCCATGGGAAGTCCAAATTACCTCAATTTGGATAGACGTACGTTTAGATAATGCCAAAAAGTGTTGAAAAGAGATATAAATGGCAGTTGCTCTTTAATAAATTAAGCTTTCAGTAAAATCATCAGTCATTTCTGTTGTCAAAAAAATATAATTTTGTTTCCTTTTTTGATAGAAAAGATCAGCAGACTACCCCTAAATACAATTGATTGATTTACACATTTCTTGGAGATTATATTTCCAAGATACTTTAGAATGAAGGATACCAGCAAATCAAACTGTGCCTTTGATTTTCTTAGGTCTAAATGTGATTATATAAAATTGCTCGATAAAATGACATGATGTACAATCTTAGATATGGACTTGAATATTTCATTACAATATTCAAGATGTTGAAGATGGTATTGTAAAAACCTTGAACAAAGATACCGTTTTAATACTCTTATTATCACCATAAAATCGGATTACACAGTATCGCTAATGGCTCTAAAACCAACATACATTACGCTGACCTTGCCCTGTATAAAACCTTGAAAACGCCATTGTCGTTGCCTTCTAGGGAATTTAGATTTTTCCGATAAATTATAACTCTATTTACTCTAAGTACTTTCGGTCTAGTTAAGAAAGCCGATACAGTATCTTGAGCCAAACTCCTACAGTTAGCCTATTTTTTGGTCAATAGTAGTGATGCTATATCTCAAGTTTGAGGAAAAGATGGAATAGAAGAAATGATTGATATAGGGACGGTAAAGCAAGTTCAATAACATCGATGCTGACTGTCACATTTTCCTGTGTGGATGTGATTAGCAAATTTGTATTAAACTCGAAAGAAATGCAGGTGACCGACAAGATTGCGCAAAAACAAACTTGATGTTACATCTTCTGGAGAATGAAATCCATAACGCATTTTACCTCAAGGTTTGAAATCCCATTGCTAGCATATTTTCTTTAAAAACTATTAGTTTTCCTTGTATCGGAAACTATTAAAATTATTCTTTCTTTGTTTTTTTCAATTTTCTAAGTCATTCTGTATGGAGATCGTTGCTCATTTCTTACCTTCTGTTAATCAGTTTATATCATGACTTGAAAAGTTTTTATAACATATTCACTTTTAAAAGAAAAATTTGAGTTGATTTCCAGAATATAGTAGTTAGTGGATAATGAAAAGCGGCTGATGTGTTTCCCGTAATTAACATCATTGTCGGCTGGTACACATAATGTTAGTGCGTAGAGAAGCATTAATGGCGTGATTTCAACTAAACAGAGCTAGGTGATTCATGACGAGGATATACTTTATGTCTCTAGATGCCATATAAGCCCGAAATTCTACACCAATGGGAATGAAGAAAGTCTGCCCAATTTAGAATACCAGAGCAGAGTTCTGCCTTGCGACTTCTAATATGTAGAGTATTATTATTACTTTTATTAGATTATTATTATTATTGTTATGATGATGATGATGATAATTATTATTCCATTTATTATCCAAGATTTATGTTCTTGCTCTCAAAGCCTTAAATTGTACCATATCATTCGTTACAGATTGTATTGTAACAGATTCCTTTACTCCACAGCTTCACAACCAATCAAATAAAAGTTGTCCTTGAAAAACTCAGGGCACGTTTACTAGAGTCGTTCGATATGTCTACTATATAGGCCAAATTAAACTTGCCAACATAACAGGAAAAAAATATATTTTACCTTTAAAACGTCAATTCTAAGCCTCCCTAGATGACTAGGTGCGGGTGTGCTGCGTCTATTAGGTTATTGTGTTATCCTTCAAGCAATGATAAATTTGCTATGGACGTATCGTTCTCCCAGGTTCTTATTATTTAAGGACGTAACACCTCCCAGTTCTTCTCAGTCGTATCTCACCGGATAATTGTTAATGTCACAAGATCTTGGCTTCATGGAACTAGATATACAGCATTTCTTAGTTGTATCTGTGCTTTGTCTCCCAAGAAAAACAACAATTAACAAGTCTTTAAAGAAGACAATGGCTCAAAGCAATCTGTATTTCCAATTTACCTGTGGCCTTATTCTAGTATACAATTAAACAGGGGATAATACAGGTTCTATTTGTTGACAATCGCTCTGTAATATATAGATGGCGTCTTCCACAACGTCCTAGACCTCCAGTTTGTCTAAGGTGTCCAATGATGTGTCCCTTACCCCTTCTCTTAACAGCCGAGTACATGTTCTTACTTGTATGATATCCTTTCTTCGGCTTGACTAGTCTCACGGAAAACCGCTTGAAGTTTTGCAAGCCTAGATTAGACCAGAACACGCTGGCACGGAGGACACATAGAACAAAATAGTTGCAAGTTATAAAATGATTGCAAAAGCAGATGCGCTATAGACCTTGATATAATAGATCCGAGGCAGCTGTTTACGTGGCTGAGTAACTGTATCACGAAACAGCCTCCTAGACTGAATCAGAAGAAAATAGTGAAGAATCATGTCAACAAAATTCGCCCTTATTATTTCAAGTACCTTAAACATGTAATGAACTAAAGCAAAGATATTTTGCCTTTTCGAAAGTAACTTCAGTTTCAGTATCAACTCTGAGATGTGCTATCACTGTAGTAGTGAGTAAAGTATGTACAGTGTAGGTGGTGCCTCGTGTAGGTAATATTTACAAAGAGTACAGTATGTGTAGCCAATGCAATGAGTTCAGCATGCGCTGATGGTGTGAAATGAGTAGTTTGTACTGCATTTGTAGTGCTTATGTAGCATGCATAGTGTGTGCAGCACGCGTACGATCTGTAGTGTGTAAACTGGGTACAGATCTTATAGTATGTGTAGTGTTTGCAGCGTGTGAAGCATTTGCAGAAAATTGAACAAAAAAGTTCTGTAGTGTGTACATTGTGTGCAATGCAGCATATGTATTGCATGTAGTTTGTAAGTATATGTAAAGAAATCAGAACAGAAATCAGTACACTTCAAACGTAAACAGTCACATAAATGCAGGAATGTCGTAGATAAAGCTAAAAGTCACCTCAACATAAGCACTAGGTAGAGCTTTCCTCCAAGGGCAGATAGAGTCCTTTGCCTTTCTAAAACATTTTAAAGGCGGTAGTGGAAGGGAGTAAAGTTGAAATGCATGGTCAATTAAATACGTCCTGGAATATAACCAGGATCATGAGCCTGAACCTTCATGGTTTCTTAAGGGGTCCCAATTACCTAATACACTTTTAATATCTCCCAAGGTGCCTCAGATTTCAAACAGTTAGCATGCGTGTTTAACATCTTAAGATTTCTCAAATGTCTTAAAGTTTTACAAGATGTTGACAAGTGCCTGCAGAGACCCAATCAACACAAGACTATGGTGCTTCTGCGCAACACAAGGCCCCTCTAAGGCATCATTGGTATTCTTGCTTTATAGATTGCTCAACGTCGAGAGTGGATTAAATATGCAGCTAGTATGAGGCCCAATGAAAGACAAAAGAGTTGCCTGCATTTCCTGTGAGCATTAAGCTCATCTTCATCAGGAAGAGTTCAGCCCTTGGAAACACTGCTACCACGCTTGCAAATACTAATAACAATTTTGGCACGAGGCGAAAAAAATTATGCAATATGAAATATCTAGACAAAACATGGAAAAAGACTAGCCACTACATAATCTTGGTTCTATAGAAGAATGCTGCGCATACCATGGACAGAACTTGTATCCAATAAGGTAGTGCTTGTCATGGGAAAAAACAAAAGAACGCTACTCTTTAATATCAGAAGGCAATAGATGGAGTTCTTTGGGAATGTTATGAGAAAATATCAACTCGAGGCCTTGTCAGTTCCTGGAAATATTGAAGGTAAAAGAAGCAGAGGACGACAACGGCAAACATATTGAAAGAGCATGTACTTATAGATGGATGTTCCATGCTGTGCAATTTTTCGCAAGTTTCAAGACAGAGAGAGGTGTAAATCATGATCGCCAATGTTATGCAACTGACCACTTGAAGAAGAAGAAGAAGAAGAAGAAGAAGAAGAAGAAGAAGAAGAAGACGAAGACGAAGACAGGTAAAACATGTCAGAATTATGATAGATTTAATATTACTGCATTATATCACCTAATGTCTCATAAACAGTAAAAAGATTATGCTTTTTGTAGTAACAGCAAACCTGATTAGGATCAGGTCTGGTTTGTTTCAAGCTCTTGATAAAAGATGTGATTGGAAGCACTTGAAATTCATAAATATCTCTGATCATGTGATTGGCCCGAAACTTATACAGTTATTGTTCAAAGGTAATATGTTATTGATATGCGTTAACTGCGCCTAATAAATGTATAGAGTGCTAAATGGAATCTTGAAATGATCATTTCCTGTAGGCTCATAACTCATACTTATCAACCACTATTGTAGGTAGTATTCACTGAAACAATTAATTTAAAGTTTGATTGAATCAGATTAGAATTATCCAGAATCGATTGTTAAAGGAAAAATTAGAAGTGAATGGGCGCCAAACTGAGGATATCCAAATAAGCCCTTAAAAGATATTGAAGACAACATCGTTAAAGGAGTGATAGAAATTTGACAACAAGTGGATTGCTTCGTCACGTGCAGAGGAATCATATACTGAGATATCTCGTCTGAGATGTTTCCTTCTCATAATGTAGATAATGTTTTTTAATATCTGCCAAAAATTGAAATGTCTTATAATATAAATAAATAATATTCTTTTTTGATACCTTTTTATAATTTTGTTAGTAGGGTATGTACATTTCCTCTCCACACCTGTGAAGTGACGTTTCTATCTGCAGCCGTCCTAGTAACATTCTCTCATATTTCAGAATGAAACATTACTCAAGAGTATATTAATTAAGTATAAGTTACTATGTACACCTTGTACATTCATGTCCCTAGATTTAAGGGTACTTTGAGAAAAAGAGGGTCCTCGATTGCATAAACGAAAAGTCATAACAAATACAAACATTAAACGTGAGGTATTACATCTACTTCCTTGTGAATTTTTAAGACATGTTATCCTAAGACTATAATTATTTTAACCAATAGGATCAACACCTAAACATCGTGTGCTTTATTTTTTGAAAAAAATAGATGTAGATGTGCATCCTTCTTAAGACGATTCTTAGCAAAATCCACTTGCTAGAATAAATTTTTATACCGAGGTACTTTTTGTTCATTTATCGATCGCCATACTAGCAAGAAGAGGATACTATTATGTAACATTCGCAACAGTAGACAGTAACATCGCATATCACAACCCTTAACACACATTATAACTTCATTAGACCTTTCCTACACACACCTACAGGACACTTCGACCTGTTAATCGCATATCCTGTTAAACAATAATTTATCTACTCCTTTTCTTCTATCTACTCAATCTGTAGTTGTTTCCAAATTAAATAAATAAATCAAATTTGACAACTTGCTCAAGCAACCTTCATAAAATCTGCCTGTAATATTTCTTCTATAATTTACTGATATATCTGTATTGCCGTTCTCTCTAAATCTCAGTTATTGGTTCCTTTTCTCACATGGTTAATTCATTGTCTTTTGTATCACGGATTTCTTCTACTTGAAAAAATTTGTTAGAGTACAAACTGGTAGGGTAGCGTTAAATATTTACAAATGTCGGATCTTTTGTCATGGAAACATCTTAAAAATTCTTATAATTTTCAAACTGGAGACTGGCGGCACTATGTTTGAAAATCAGCCATCGGATGGGGATTGTCATGGAAACAAGATTACGCTGGGAGAAACTATGTTTGTTAATGACTGCCGCTGAATAAAGATGACGCTAATCTTACACTGCTATGGATTAGGACAGCTTAAATGCATTCTGCTCTCTCCTTTTCTTTTGGACACGAGCTGAACAGTTAGGTTGGGGTTCAGTACCAGGCCTCGCTGCCTAACAAATGCTCGTGCGTCTATTAGAGCATGACAAGCTCGACTCAAAAAGAGTCTATTTGCGAGGTCAAAAAGAACTATAAAGTTCTTTAGGTCGAGAAATGAAAGTTATAGTAAGGAGATCATATCTACAGTTTAGCAATTTTATATGATTGGGAGCATCAATTGTAATAACTTTAAAACTTACCTCCAGAATATTCTTTTGCTTTTTCTAATTGTCCTTTAGCTACGTGAAAATGTTAATCTCATCCATAACATCATGATAATCATAATCTTTTAAGCTGTGAAAACGGTAACGGTATGATGTGCATTTTATATTTACTATATCTATTGGATTATGTATAATTCTGTATTAGTACTTGTTCTTTCCTTCGCAAACTTGTCATACGAGATGATAATGAAATAGTGTGACTGAAAGAATGGATTTACAAAGGTAATAACATTTTCTTTCAATCTCTTTTTATGATCAAAAATGTTTTTCAATCACTCTTAAAATATAATAAGTGTTTCTATTGTGAGCTAAAATCTGTATAGTTTGTAAATAAAAGAGGGATATAAAAATTCGTAAACATCCGTATTAAAATATTCATAATGTACCAACGCAGAAGTTAAACCAGCTTATATGTAAACTAGCCTAGTTATGGTTCACACACACGGCTTACAGGTCGTAACCATGGATGTCATAGCTGCTGAGCTGGTAGGGAGTGAGAGGAAAGAAGGACCTTCACTTAAAGACGTTTTACATGTTGCAGCATCCATCATACAGAATAGTACATTAATAATGTCTCAAAGGTCTTTTTATCGGCAACGCCAAAATAAAACATAGAGGTTTGTGTTTCTGTTTGAGTGTGGCAATCCTAGCTGACATTCCTTCTTATCGTTGACATTCCTTCTTATTGTTGACATTCCCTCTTGTTGCTGATATCCTTTCTTAATGTTGACATTCCCTCTTGTTGCTGATATCCCTTCTTATTATTGACATTCCCTCTTGTTGCTGATATCCCTTCTTATTGTTGACATTCCCTCTTGTTGCTGATATCCCTTCTTATCATTGACATTCCCTCTTGTTGCTGATATCCCTTCTTATTGTTGACATTCCCTCTTGTTGTCGATATCCCTTCTTATTGTTGACATTCCCTCTTGTTGTCGATATCCCTTCTTATTGTTGACATTCCCTCTTGTTGCCAATATCCCTTCTTATTATTGACATTCCCTCTTGTTGCTGATATCCCTTCTTATTGTTGACATTCCCTCTTGTTGTCGATATCCCTTCTTATTG
>JAAAKL020012548.1:0-12968 GCA_010016065.2 Carybdea cf. marsupialis auct. non (Linnaeus, 1758)
ATAGGAGCTTAAAGTTCATAAAGACGACAGACGCACTATTGGTTCTTGCGACATTTTGCAGATCTTATCGAAAATTTAAGCTGTGGAGCAGCAACTGTGCACGCATTCACAGGCTGCGTTAGTAGGAGACTATAAGAACGTATCTCCATAAGGAAGTCAAATTGCTCTTTCGTTAACATAATCTTACATGATCATGTTGTGGCTTACTCTTGTCAAGCAAACATAATTTGTCTGCATTCCTCATTTTTCCCCATATGATAAAATGAGGTTCCGACTATGTTGCTACTCTTTCAGATCTTTACCAACACAGATCTATTGACTACAAGTGATTAAAGTCTCCCATACGTTATACCCTAGGGTCCAAACTCATGACATACTTTAAAATACGTACCTGCAGCGGAACATGCGGGCTCTTAAGGGCAGTTTCAATTACTTTGCATACTCGATCAGCCAGGTGTCCCTCCTGTAAACATTTATGATATAAAAACAAATCATTACCAATCAGAAAGTAAGAAATATAACGTGTAATATACAAGGATCATATGGATAGTAGTTTGTGTGTAAGTCAGCTACATCTACACATATAAGAGTATTTGGGAATCTTCTGCATTTCATTTATTTCCTTATGGTAATACTAAAAGTTCAAACAGTTAAATGACAAGAAAAGCATAAACGTGAGATATGGTCTGTACCATGATCTGGAAATTAATAAGTTATCTTTTGTGACACGTTGTTTCGGACTAGCTGGCACGTAAGTCTTTTCTTCAAATACTAAAATAGACGCCTTGCATGTCATCAAGTAATGCTGGCTGCGTAGTTGCATTAATTGCGCGTATTTTGTGTGTTAGTCAAACAAATTTATCTTTAGAGAAACCAAATATCAAACGCTGCCACAAAGTGAAAAGCAACCTTAAAAGAACCTTACGCATCTCCGTCCGATAGACCTGGTGAAAGTGCGCTTTGATCTTCCATCGATTTAAATATTATCGTCTTCTTGTGGGTGACAGAACTCTATCGAGTGTAACCTCATACAATTATCTCACTTAAGGGATCTTACCTTATAGAACTCAATCAAATGGGGCACCATCATCTTGCTAAAAGTGCCATAATTTTGATTATTAAAACACATTATCCTAGAAATCCCATGGAAATAAGCGCACAAATGCTCGTCGAAGAACAGAAAAAGAACGCTCAACACTTCTCAAAACTTTTTATTGGAACGCTAACATCCTCATGTACTTAGGTTTAGAGTGAACGTTTTGAAAAGTGCAGAGCAGCAATCAGAATGTGGATTTAACAGTTGGTCATGCCATGTAAAAGTGAGCGAATAGGCAGTTGGTGATTTGTAAAATTCTTTCACTAGGAGCAACGATTTTTACCGGCGTTAAAAGTGACACTGTGGAAATATCATGAAGCTTAGTTACAATGTTTGATACGATTGGACAAACGATGAGTATTTATTTCAAACAAGCAAAAAACTCCTTTTAGATCTCCTATTTATCAAAACATTGGCAACGTATGACTTCATGTTATCATTCCTATACACCTCTCGTCGCACCTCCTAACTTACCGAATTCTCACCATGGGCCCCCTTGGTCTGTATTTGCCTCCAGAGACCGTTATTTCAAATAACGATTAACACCCATGCTGAACCA
The DNA here is from genome assembly GCA_010016065.2 of Carybdea cf. marsupialis auct. non (Linnaeus, 1758). NCBI lineage: Eukaryota > Metazoa > Cnidaria > Cubozoa > Carybdeida > Carybdeidae > Carybdea > Carybdea cf. marsupialis auct. non (Linnaeus, 1758). Next base: position 1,656 of record JAAAKL020012548.1, read on the forward strand.
TCCAAAACTGTACAATTGACCCTTTCTTGCCGCATTTACATCATTTCAGAAAGAAATTCTGCTACATTTACAGCGTTACTTGCTAATAAAATTTACAGCAAAATAACGCGTACTATGAAGCGACCAGAACGCTATCATGAATATCAAAAATAAACACAAACACATACAAAGTACATCTAAATAATGCTATAAGAAAAATCTATCCTAGGTTACCTGCTATTAAATATGCTCATTGGTAGGTTCTAATATTACGTACTTTTTCGGTCGCCCAATTCACGAACACCAATTTGCGATTTTCTGCAGACACGATACTTTGCTCTTTGTCACTAATACGCGATTTTTGGTCATTGTATGGATGGATATCTCACTACCATACAATAGCTTATCTTCCCAATAACTGACGAAAAAATAAATTCTAGTATCTTTTTATGACCAATATAGTAGAAAGACGAGTGCTTTATTCGGCTCTAGGTCTGTTTGACTCTCAATTTTGGGCCCGTCAATGTCAAGTAAAGTACTCAACCTGTTATAACTAAGCGGGGGTCAGGAACGTTTGATTTTAGGCCACACTTAGGAGTAGATCAGGTGATGACATTGACAGCGAAAATGGCGTCAAACAAACAGTTAAGAGTAGGAGCTTCACTGACACCCCCCTCCCCCCCCCTCCTCCAAAAAAGCCTATTTTGAGAAAATCAGAGATAGCAAACTGAGTGTGAACGTACTCATGATATTCTCTGGAAAATGGCCAAATTGCGCGCAATACAATTGATTTCTAAAACCCCTTAATGACGGTCGTGAACACAGTTGGAAAGCAATGCGTCTGCGCTTCCACATCAAAGACAGAAATCAATAGTCATTGCGTAAAGGGGGCGTGGTTATATTTTTATCAAAAATTGACAATCAACTCACCAATTTTAAAACAGCGCATGCCTTGCAAACGGTAGGTACTAGATATTGGCTCAGAATGTCATCTTCGATCGGATGCGTCAGATAGAAGTCCAACAAAATTCCAAGAATCCACTCGAAGTGGTTGAGTTCAAGTAGCAAATCGGAAAGAAGGCAAAGCTAGAAACATAAAATATAAGTCAATAGTATAAAGAATGTCTTTAAAACAATAACATCAATTGGCACTAGGTGCTACTGACATAACAGGAAAATTGTCAGCTAGCTTGACAGATCTTAGATTTAGGTACAAACACACCATCACATCTCTGAACGCATTTTACTGTAGGCGAGACCAAAAGTGTCAATACTGAAACTGAAAAACAGTATTACTCTTTGCGAAAACTTTTACGTTTGGTTGTAATAAAGGATATCCCATTAATTCTTCATCTCCTCCAATTCTGCAATGACATGCTTCCACAGAGTAGCGTAGAGTAGCACAGTGAGGCACTTCCATTACCCATATTTTAAGGACTGAGGATACAGGTCTTCAAAACATTCCAACCCTCAATCTAGATCAGGATTTGTCTCTATGTCAGTTAACCTATCGACAAAATCACTGAAAAGAAAAGGCACTCTTTGTAATTTCCCTGTTCTTCTATTGAATATTGTTTGTAATTTGACATCTCATGGGGTCCACAATACGTTAATTAAAAGAGTGAGTCTAAAAAAGAGCGACCAACATATAATTGGCATAAATTCTTTGATTTTTGGTATTTAAAATTTATTGCTATTGTAGTATATTCTCTTGTCCTTACATAACATCATCCAATAAGAAGACGATAAAATAATCATTGAATACTTTCACTGAGCATTTCCCCTCAGTCCATTCCCTTGTACATTCAACCCACAAAATTACCATCTATCCTTGCATTATACCTCCTACCACTCAATCCTTAGTAATCAGCAAGAATTGACGGGCTGATACAAAAAAAAAAACAGACTTGCACATCATAGTATCTATGCACTTAATCACACATTTGTACCACCGCTTAAGTAGGCTTCTCGAGTCCTTTATTGATATCGCATTACTTACCGATTTCACCGCCTTTGTTTTCATCATTAAAGGTGTCTTTGGCACGGTGTACACTGATAACCACTGCTCAAACAACTCCAAAAGGAATTGAATACAAGATCTTATGTCTAATTCTTCGACTTTGTTGGAAGACATGTCGGCTTCCTTTACTTGAATAATGAGAGCCTCGCTATCATCGCTGTCTGTGTCCTCCTGGACGTCCGAAGACACCAGGCGAATCCTGATTGCGCTCGCCGATATCTAATGTTTGCGAGAAATTAATGCAGTACAGTTAAGTAGAGAACTGAAGACGCAGGAAATAATTAATGGACCAACAGGGTTACAATATTACGGTGGGTATTCTACTACCCCACCTTACGTAAATCTTCGAAATGACGATGACGAAGATGATGATCATTATGATGAAGTGTTGGCAATAAAGATGATAATGATAATGATAGTGATAATGATGATGACAACAACATCTGCATTTAAAGGCATGTCACTCATTATTTTTAACACATACTTTTTCCTGAAAAGCACATTCTTCTTTGTTTTGATAAATACAGCTTCCAGTCCAACAGGATCGAACGCAGAGCGAGCTTCAACCTGAAAAAGGCTGTGACCAGTGTTTGGCGAAAGCTTTAGCAAAACGAATCAGTTTCTTAACGCAATTTTCCAGTTTGTACCACAAATTAACTTTTAAAGATAAAAATTGGTACCTGTCCAAGGTTGTATCCACGAAGTCCCGGAGGAAACTCAAGATTACAGCTGAATAGTTTATCCTCCATCAAACAGCCATGATAAAGCTGCTGTTTCCTCTGTTTAGGAGCAAGAAGGCTGGGTACCACTGGGTACAGAAAATCGTGTGTAGTGAAGTGTGCCAGATGCCCCTTGTTACACCACAGCTGTGATTTATATTCACTTTCAATAGTCCGCCTGATACTTGAAAGCTTCTTCCCGGCTCTACAACCATAAGATACGAATTTAGAATAAAAACTATACAAACTAATAAAATAAAATCTCACATATAATTCTAAGCTAGTTGCTTACTAACCTTACGGATGAAAGGTATCATAATGGCGGTGCTTCTTCTGTTGGGTATTTATCTCAAACCCCACCTATGGTGACTACTTATTCCTGTTGGGCTTATTCACAGGGCAATGGATTTCAAACACAGGCACTCGCTACAATAAACTATCCTCTAAAATCTATCACATTACATAGAATCAAAGTCTGTTAGTAACTGCTTTACGGGTAGCAAAATATCTCGCTAGTTACCATGTGAAGCAGAAGCAACAATAGCACGATCATCTATTCGAGTGATGCTAACATATGAGCAGATGCTAGCTCTACCTAGCGCCCTGTCTCTGAGTTTATTAACCCTACAAGAAGCATTTAAAATCTTAAGATTGAAAAGTATTATTACAACTACTCGTTTTAGAAATGTTAAAACTATGCCGTTATAAATTTAAAATTTTTTAACGATTATCAACATCGAAAAACGGAAGATATCTACGGATAAAGCAATTGGAATCAATTTGGTTTTAGGCCCACAAATTAGATAAAATGGAGCTTAAGTCGACTTATCTAGAAAGCTTTTCAATCTCGCACAGCAAATAATCGGGTGGATAAAATTCGTAAATCTGATAAGTAATAGGACAACAGACTTCGGTGGAAAATCTCAAAATGAAGTGGAGGGTAGACGATTTGACAATCGATTGTTGCCCCTCTGGGGTAATGGGTAATATCAGATTTACAATTATTAAACGCTACTTCAGCTTGCCTTTGTAACAGTCGTTTCGACATGATGCTTTTCTCTGAATGCGACGCTATCATGGGATTACGTTACTTAAATTTATTCGCTGAAGCACTGCTGTGCATATTCGAAAGGGCACTTACTGTGAATTTCATAGTGAAGGGGAACCTTTGACTTTTAGCTATCACTTAAAAATCACTATATTTTGCATAGGTTCAAAGGATCGTGCATAGGACTTGTATAGGTGAGGGTCCTTGAGCCGAGTGAGGTTTGTGGAGCCCTATGACGCCACGTACCGTACGATGTTATAGGCATGACATGACTGCAGCGGGTATGGATGTAATGTGTTCCCTACAGTGACTATAGTTTCTAATTTACACGTACTTCCGCGAGGCTAACATGGGAAAATGTATACGTATTATTTGAAGCGCAGGGCCAAGGGATCGGCTAGTGTCTCCCTAAAACCGCCACTGACCATGAAAATTCCACCCAACTGTATCCCTATACACTCACATATTAAAAATGTAGGAGCCTAATAAACGTAGAAAACACTAAATACTATAAAATACGGATATAATATCACAAATCAAGATAGACGTGTGGAAACAATACTGTTTCCAATTACTGTCCGAGTAGGCAACTTATCATCTGGTTTCATACTGTATCAACCAAAGTATGAAATTCCCATCACTTTTTGCATATCATACATAGCTGTCATAACGCTTATGAGCAATGGACATCCTGATCGTCATAAATAAGAGCCTCAGCTGGCTAACCACCGAAACTGTATTATATGAGCTGTAAACCAAATTAACCAAGATGTTTACCACAAGGCAAGGGCCTTACGACCTGAACTTATGACAGTCAATAATGGCTTACAATCACTAAGAAGGCCAAATATCTTTTAATTTCAAGTAACTATGAGAAACGATGACCATCCTAATATTCATTATACACATGTTCCAGATAATAAAAGAGGTGATTTCGTAAAAGAGACTTGATGTAAGTCTTAATAATCTAAAACAGAGTGGGATTGTTGGCCATATGAACACACTTCATTGCATCTTCCTCCATTAGTACGCCAAGTTTCACCTTAATCGCTTCTGAAGAGATACTAGAAAAAAGTGAGAATATCACCACGGGGATTCGAACCTGGGTCCTACGCATTCGCGGCATGCTGTCCTACCAACTAAGCTATGGTGACCCGGTGATAATATAGTTCACTTTCCCTAGAAGCTCTTCAAACTTGATATTTTCAAATCTTCTCTTCTCTATAACACTTTATCACTTTGTGGCACATTTTGAGTAGTGGCCCTCTCCTGTAGAACTTAGGTCACTATATGCTGACTGCCATAGTGCAATGCTTTGGTTACCCCTCAGCGTTTCAATAGAAAGGAATTTGACCCTTGTTGAACTTCATCTTATCTTGAACGTTCTCATATTTTTTTTAAAAAAGAGTATTTGGTGTTCACAAGAAAACGTGGTACTTTTGTAATCTAGAGTCTGAAGATTGGTTTTCAAAAGCTTCTTAATTTGTAATCGACACTGAGAAATATGGCCGCGCATAAATGACCGAAACTGAAGAAAAATCAATCCGTTATCAAAAACACCGGAGAGGTATTGGTAGGGCCTCATACCACAGAACTTGTTACGCCTTCTGTTCCAATGGTGTACACAGAAGTCTCTGAGTCACAAGTGGTAGTAGTATTTAAACTCGACATGGTTCCCGATCATCTTCTACTCTCGTCCTTGCCAGACTTAATACATATGCGTTTATGTATCCTTATGTTCGCAGCACGGTGAAACAATATAGGCTGCTCACTTTACGATTGTTTCGATGCCTTAACCATTCTACGTTGCAGATTTAAGGTACGCATAAGATGGCAATAGCAAAATCCTCCGTCCCCTTGGTATCCCAATGCTCAGATTGTGGTGTGAATTTAATTCTGATGTGTATCACTTAAGTGTTTTCAAAAAATTGACACGGTCGCAGCTCCTGGTCGCAGAAATCTGTATCAGTCATACTTTGAAGAACTCAAGAATGAGCTTGCCTTTAAGAAATCAACCCTGTAAAGGCCAAAAGATTTTCTATCTACACGACACCTAGACCATCAAACCAAAAAATTTCATTATTAAATTATTATATCATCGGTTTTCAAGAAAGTATAGAAACTTTTGAAAATACGACACGCAATCTTCGCGTGTATGCATAACCCGATGGATATGGGTTAAGTTATAACAGTCAGCCAATTTCATTATGATTCAGTGAGTAGGTGGTTCATTATCCTAGTTGGAAAATTGAATGACCATATGTGGAAATTAGTAGATAATATTCATCAGTAAGAACCCACTATACATACCTGCTCCCAAGAAATGGGTAGTCTCTTTGTCTATGAATGATGGAGTGCCGACTTACAGCGCTATTTCCTGGAACTGGAGCCAGCGTTGTGTCTAGAAGCAATGACGTAATGCAATGAACGGCGAGACAGCTCGACTCCGCCGACTCTATTTCTTCCTGGAATGAAAAAAATGACGACATTGAACACACTAAAATTAAACATATGTTGAGGTACTGTATTAAAACCTAATAAGAGGCACTGCCCAAAGGTAAACAAGTTAGCAAAGACAGAACTACTAGGCACCGAAGGCTGGTGCTGGCATCATGAAAAAGAATCGATTAAATTGATAAAGATGTGGTACTGCATTTCGTTGCAGGATCTTGGGTGGCATATCTGTTTGAGCCCGTGGCGAAGGACTACCTTTTTCACGGTTCTTACTCTTGTGATTTCGCTGCTCGATACACGCCTAACGAGCTTGGTCATTTTCTTACAATTTTGGTCCAGCGTGTGGAAAGAGCAAACGTTGTGCGATGAAAAAATACCAGAAGATGATCAATAAAATGATACACTCATGGTAAATCAAAAATATCAATCTTCACTTTCTATATATATGATAATCGTAAACGGTTAATGACTACACCACTGTGATACAGACAAGAGGTAAGAAGTTTAATCAGGTATGTGTAGATTCGCATGTCGAAGAAAGTTAGACTTTGCAAATGCAGATTCTGAGCTATGCAAAACTACTTAAGATAGAGTGTTATATCATGATCTGCGAATAAAGCTTTCGATTCTTTTGTTTGTTTGTTTTGGTGTTCTTTTCTTTACTCGCTACATCTTCCTTGTGGATTTCGATGGCCTGTTTCTCAATTTTTTGAGAACCACATCTTTATAAAAGTGATGGATGTAGGAAGTTGAAAAGACCCTAACATTATTATAAACCTCGGCTGATGGAACACAGCTCATAATTTTATGAACAAATCAAATCAATCTCAGAATTGTAGAGTAAAATATCCCTTTTCATAGCTGGCATCACGTTTAACTGACACATCTTGACTGCAAACGTTTGATAGATAGATCATCACTGTGATGTAATAAGAAATTGTATTCTCAAAATATCTCTTCTATCCTGCCATCATAATTGTAAATTTTTGTACTCTGTTAACGAATCTGGATGATAATAAATATTTGATGGTCAGCAGGGCATTTCTATTACAGCAACAAGGTGTAACTACTTTCACACTGCAAAAAAACACCTTCAAAAGTAAAAATTCAACAAATACATTGTAGGAATGACGCACCTCAACAGTTGTGTCATCTGAAATTGGAGGAGAACTTAGAACTCCGAGCAGTGCAGCCCAAGTTTCTTCAAATTGTGGTCTGGATGTCCATCCTGAAGTTGTAAATAAAGTGTGTGACATTATCTCAGAAGGAATGCTCTAAAATATCATGTAAGAATGTGGCATATTGTCTCTTCGCCATGATGTCATTGTCGCTTCTTTTTTTACGCTTGATATGTCCGAGGCACAGAAAGAACAGAAATTGAACGGTGTTGCTCTTCTTCAAGTATTATACAGAGTCCAAGGCACATGGTTTCCGCCGCCCCAGCCCCCCAAAAAGAGGCAAACAACAATTTTACTGTTTAGAAATATAAAAACCCAGGCAAAAACTCGTCGTACTCAATATGTCTTTGACCATTAGAATTATTGCCTGGGTTTTATATCTTCCTAAACCGTATAAGATTTGCACCCGGAGTCTCGATAGCCAACATTTTTACTGTTTTTGTTTTCTTCGTTTTTGCACTTCAGTTTTTAATTGAAAATACTGGCACTTTAAACTTATTGCTGCCTACCCCATCCATCAATATTTCTGAGGTGGATAAGCAATGTGAAATTAAGGTAAGACCTGCTCAATGTCTGTTCCTTCAGCTAATGGAAAGATATTTAAAAAACCAAAACCATACCAACTTATCGATTGCGACCAATAGAGGTTTAAAAAACCACTAGAAAGCCGACAAAAAAGCCACGAAAGAATAGTAGTTGTGGTCAAGGTGTGGACCAGTTGCATGGCGCGGGGACTACTAGTCCCTATGTCGGAAAGAGGTTTATGGTCACATTGTCTCAAAATATACAAGTTAAATACGTTTGTGTGGGGAATACATCCCTCCCTTAGACATTTCTGCTATTTCCAGTACAGATTGAAATCAAATAGCTAAATCTTTGCTGCGATGTCTCTGAAATGTAACTGACTTCAATTAAGTCATATTAGCCTTGTAAAATGTGGTTATGTAATCTTAGTTTTACAATGAGACAGTTTGGAAGGATTGTGGGAGTTCCAAAGAAAAAAATCTGAAACTATGTAATTATCATGTCTTAAGAAAGGCTTCCTCGTCACAGTCGATAATCCCCGGCTCCAGTTATCAATGAAGAGTTTGATTTCATCGTCAAAAGACATATTTTACCAGCAAACATTGAAAATGAGCCAAATATGGTTAGTCCATTAGTTCTGCATGGTGTGGGGAAACATCCCTCTCTTACCCCAATGTGAGATTGGCCATCGCCCTACACTGATAGAATTAGCTGCGCATAGATACGTTTTACCACACAGTGGGAGTTGTCTACATTTTCATAACGACTGGGTTTATTATACTTTTAAACCGTGGTCGAGATGCCTTGTAGATGACCTACTTAAACATCAATTACCAGGAAAGTTTTAGCCTTTGTAATAAGCAACTTGCAAAAGTTCTATGGAAGTGCCGATTCCAGGAAATACCAATATTTGTCTTGTCTTCTCGGTTGTTTATAGGATGTGGATACATACCGTTCATGTTGCATAGTTCTTAAGACTCTGCAACTAACTACTGTGGGGAAAAGCTAAAGAATTTATTAGTAATATGGTCTGTGAGACAGGTTGCTTAAAAGATCCTGAAATTCGAATCCCATTCCATACAACCAGGTTTAGTGTTCCATATTTTACTTATACAAGCTATGCAAGGAGAACCTTATCCCAAACCCTTCAGTTACATGCATGTTGCCTAGTAGTCATTGTAACCGACAGCCTTGAATATCAATAGTGGGCATGCGTGTTATCAAAGGGTTAAAATGTTATACAAGAGCCATCTGATACCAAAAATGCTTTACTAATGAAAGTTGTGCCAAATTAAATTGGGAACCAGTAACTGCAATACTTAATACTTTCATCAAAGCTTTTTGCTCAAGCACCTTGGTTCCTCCATGAGAGTTCTTTAAATCAACTTCCTTTGGCATGGTAATAGATTTCAAACAGGGCTATAAGATTGTCTAAGCACTGCAATGTATTGGAAAGCAGACAGGAAGGGACATGATATGCCTGAACTGCTTACTCACAGGAATAATAGTAGCAAATTCTGTGTGACGTATGCGAACAGTAAAATAACAAACATTCGACCAAAAAGCTATTCCTCAAAATGAAACCTAGGCGTACACCGTTCTCTTAAAAAGTGAACGTAACACAATGAAGGGTAGCCATTTTAATTCATCAGAAAAATTTTAATATAGACTGCAATATTTCATGTGTTTAGAGGAGAGCAACAAGGTGTTCCGTTTACACCACATGGTACTATCCGGTCAAATGCTGTGACGTCAATCATGAAATAATCCGATATCAGTCGAACAGAACAATCACCTGGTTACTCCCATGGCTTGGAAAGCTCTCTTAAGAACAAAAGTTCGGATATCTTAAATTTTGAGAATTGAATCAAATGTTACATATACAAGAATAGTAACAAATGGGGTATTTTAGTCCACAAAATGTTACTTCAAACTGTCCGCGAATTCTTAAGAAATAAGTTTTCCTTTTTAAAATAGATGTATTTCAGACAATTCCTCTTACGCCGTGTTCTGGTTATTTTCAGACAATTTCAATCAATTGACAAAGATTATCGCTACAATAAATGGATGTGGTGTTAAGTAAGGTGCGTACACTCTAGAAATGTGATGACGAAATTGGTGCTAGTAACGAAATAGCCAGTGGTTAAATGGCTAACAACAGGCAGAAACACATGCTGGCCATCGCAGTTAATTTTGAAGAAACATAAGCACGAATGCAAAATCAGAAAAGGGGCCAGGACTATATGATCATAACATGTGTGGGGCACTATGCTGTTTCTAGTCTTCCTACAGAAAAGTTTGACGCGTTTTTCTCAACAACCCAGCAGCTAGAAGAGTCTTACGGTGATCGGGGAATTTGAAGATGGAATTAAGTAATCTTAAAACAGCCGTCTAGCTTAACAGCAGTAGTAAAATATGCACCACAGTAAAAATAAAGTGAAAATGCAAAACTTCTTTCCTGACGTTTATGATAAAGAAACATAAAGTGGTATATCTTACCGAGAAGGTTGACTCTTAATACGAATTCAGTGAGTACATCTTTCTCCTTTAAGATATCGATAGGTAGAGGGGGAAGTTCTGTATTAAAATAACCCTCTGCTTTAGGCGACCAGCCCAATTTCCATACCAAAGGCGGAACTCTGGCATAACTATTTACAAGAGGGTGTCTTGCTAGTCCAATGATAAGCCGTCTTATAGTTTCAATTAAATATCTTGGAAGAGGAGACAGTTCACTAGTATCCGTTTCTTTGAAATGGGTACGTAGCGAATGTACTAACTCGGATATTTTCTCGCAAGCCCCTGAGAACATTCCTTCGTCTGCAAAAATAACAGAAATACAAAATATACAAAATCTAAATAAATGTTAGAAAAGGGTACCTAATACAATAACAAAGTAAGACCTCCAATTCCTCTATAACAGAAGAGTAAGTATGGAAGATTTTGAATAAGGAAGTAACGGGCTGATCGCTTACCCTGGCAACGCACGAGATTTTACCAAAATATGATTTCTTCGTATTAAAACAATAAAATGACCGGTGATAGACTACGACAGTTGTTAGCAGTCATCTGCCCCTTGGATAGAATGGTCAACAGTTGTTCAGCCACAAAAAAAACCCAGAAATCTTTCATAGATGTGGTACAGGCCAGTCAAACAGGAGTAGTGGTACTGTATTCTACTTTTAAAGATATTTTAGCTCCCCCCTATCTCCCCTCTTACTTCGCCCCTCTCTCTGCCGTACTAGCATAACTACCTATTGACGAGAGATTGCTACCAAGCGTCATCTATCTCACTCCATTCATAGCTTTTGTCTGTCCTTGTCTCAACAAATGTAAGATACATCTGATCACTGGCTCCTTTTCCATACGTCGGATGCCAAGGAATGCCGTATA
>JAAAKL020012549.1:0-12968 GCA_010016065.2 Carybdea cf. marsupialis auct. non (Linnaeus, 1758)
GACTGAAATGGCGTCCAACGACTGACCTCACTTTGAGACGGAAGATGCTCGATCCAGTGTTTTTTAGAGATCAGTGTCCCCATCACGCAAAGCTTATAAACAATATTACGCAACATGGCGGACGTTCCCGCGGTATTTTAACTAACCTTTTTTACCTACAATACGCTTGGCCGATTAGAAAGAAGGGAAAAGGAATCAATCACTACACTGCCGAAAGTGTAAGTTACAGATCTTAAAAATGGGTCAATGAAAATGTGGAGAAATGGCAAAATATATAAATTGTCCACTTATGGCTAAACCGAAACTTCAGGGGCAGAGCCATGAGAAAATGGGGAAACATCCCCCTAACTTTTCAAAAGTATGACAGTCGTGAATCGTGCAGAGCAGTTGCAGAAATTATTGGGGGTGACGTACGACAAGGGTAAGGCTTCTTCTCAACAAGAAGTTCTATAGCACATTAAATTGTATCAAATCCTCCCAAAATTTCATACGTTCTGAGGGGAGACTCAACTCCGTAGCTGATCTCGTTTGAGCAGGGGGCGGATTTTGTAACAGAAAATCTAAAAGTTACTATATTAAGTAGTTTCCGTTTTCTTGCCGTTTCCCTGCCTAAAATTGATGATTCAGGCATGCATGTAAAGAAAACGCCCGTGCGGCTACTCGGATTCCACAGCGTTCCAGTCAAAATAAACACAGGGAGTCAGTAGGAGAATAACACAGATGGCTGCCGAAGAAATGCAAAGAACATTTCTACACAAATTGCTCGCAACTCCTAAACTTTACAAATGTTTCAACCAAAAATAGTATCTGTATTACTTTCCCTGGGAGGGCTATATGACATTAGAAAATCATCCAGGAGGGGCCAAGCACAGCCTACCTCAGCTACGGGCCTGGGGAGAATCCACCATGAACTATTTCCCCTTACTCTCAAGTCTTGCTCCGTCCCCGGGAGGCGTACTACCCGAGGCTAAAAAAAATAACTGATGTCTATGTAACTAACTTTACGAGGTTTATCAAACACTGCGTAAGTAAGATGCATCAGAGAGTTCACCTTCGTGTCGTTTTCCAGCTGTTATAATTCTGACAAGAGACTATCGTTTAAAAACCACTGTATTCCTTCTGAATAGGGCATGTGCTTGCACAAAGATCTTTCTGTCTTCCAGGAGGCGATAACTAAAATGGGGACCTCAACAGAGAAAACATACTTGTAAGTCACCTTAAAAATTTAATTTATAGTAAAAACTTTAGCAAGTTCTAACTTAACAACGGCTTTTGCTTCAATTAAGCATTTGCATGACACTGCTCATGCCACATTGTGTGAAAAGGTAAGGAATAAAAGATGCAGTTACAGCGTGTTCACCGTGAAATAGAGTAGGATTTAGAAGTCATTCATGTTCCCAGATTAGTCGGGCAACAAGGGAAAACTCATACATGAAGGTTTTTCATTTTGCAGAGCAATTTTCATGCCGACTAGCTGCGGGATGCAACGATATTGAAACACAATTTTGAAGCAAACTCGCGTGAGCTGTTAGCCAATAATGACTTTGATCCCCGGAACCGATAGCTTAAGCATACAGCAAAGATAAAACTGGCAAAAGCCTACAATTTTATGTAATGTGACAAATGTAACTGAAGAATTCTGCTGGTCTCTGTGGTCATATCACGTAGAAATTGTATAGACATATTTTACTGATTCTCTACATAGATGCTACAGCCGTGGTCTAGTGGTTACGGAATCGGACTCACATGTACGAGGTTGTTGGTTCGTATTCCGCCTAGCCCGATATAAAGACTATCGGTTTGGGAAGGAAACGGGATATCATCCCTGTAAATGTTCTCAGTCCCCAGGACATTGCTCACTCTGGCTGGGCAATAAGCTACGACCGAAATCGAGTATGCCATAAAAAATCCCCCCAAAACATAGATAGAAAATTGTGATTTTCATTCTAGTTAGGTTTACAATCCATTCATCTCAGTCCTGATCCTACTGAAAGGGGGTCCAGTTGAATTTGGGCATAGTATTTAGTGAGGTCTGCACCTTTTACATAATAAGCATTACCTCCCCCTTAACCCCTTGCGTCACCAAGATCCATAAACGTATTAGTTCATACATCTGAAGGAAACGCATACAACAAAACCTGGTTGACTTAGAAACAAGTTATAGGGGGTGGGGGTGGGTAGTTAAAGCTCGATCTTCATTCTACAGTCTCCTCCCTTTGACCACATCACGGCGAAGTTCTTGTTGCCAATCCAATGAAATTCTTTCCTATGTACCTCGATCCTGTGTACCCTCCTTTTTAGATGTTCATGACCTCACTCATCCATGTCGTCAATCTCACGAGGATCAGGGAAGAGTTTTCAGGGCAAATTATGTTTAAGTTCTATTCTAAGTATATTACAATCTTTCTAGATGTGGGACGGCCTTCATCTGGCTTGTCTGGACATCAGGGTTATTAAATCTGGATTCTTCTTGAGACGTTCTTTAACTTTCCAGAACAGTCTACAACTTTCCAGATGATTCGGTAATCTCCCAGAACATTCTGTAATGTTCTGCTAAGTTCTATAAGTTTCCAGAACCTCCAGAAGTTTCTATAGAACACACTAGACATATCCAGAATGTTCTAGAACATTCTATGACTTTCTAAGGAGTTCTGAGTAGATAAGCCGAACTGTATGTAAGGTAGAAAGGCTAGCATTTACATATCTTTCATCCAAGCAAAGAACACAAAGCTGTAAATAGAATAAGTAATGATCTGCTAATAAAAACATTCATTTTTTATAAGCATACGGGTAAATTGGGCTGAAGCTCAATATGCTTAAGATATTCCCAATTTGAGCCTGAAATTATGCTTTAAGTATGCTTAATTTCAAAACTCATTTCATGATCTGATATTGCGTTTGATATGAACACTGCAATGGTCTCTTTAAAATTCGTATCTTCAAATGTTTCAAAAGTATTGTTGTTTTTTGCTTGAGTTGACTTATCATTATGAGCAAGCAAAAGAGTTGAGCTGCCTCTGGTTTTTCGAAAAGTGTTGTCCATTGAGGAGTTGCGAATTCCGAGGCTGGGAAATATGTTTAGTATATGCCTTTTTTAACCATGCGAGCTTAAGTATGCTTATAAACGTTATGCTTATAAATCAAAAAGAGTGTATATGAGATTTTGCAACCTCTCATCTCTCTTGAATATAGCAATTCTTATTAACAGCGTACAACTATTTATGCGGTACTCACTTTTACTCATATAATAATGTTCACTACAATATTAATAACAGAAACAATGGGGGATTTTTCTGCGAGATTGAAGAACAGCATTGCTTGGAAGTAATGGCAATTGCTATCTCAATGTTTCAGCTTTCTAGGTATTCTATAAATTTTTCCCAGGTTAATTACGAAGGAGAGTGACTTAAACAGTTCATTTCATGCAGCTTCACAAGATAAACAAGCTGTGAAGCAGGGGCAGTATTAATGCAGGGGTGCATGGGGGTACTCAATACTTGTGGAATCAATTATGTTTCCACCCAACTTTTATCTTATGAAAGTAAGTAGATCATTTGAAACTTGATCTACTGCAAAATTACAGCACCTCCAGACAAATGGGTCCATGTCCTCAAAATTACATAATCATGAATGACATCACAATTCCCTATAGACCTATTTTGGAAAAGGTCCCCATTCCCTCCAAACCTACCACTGATGTCGAGCAAACATTACACTGACTTACAACAATCTTTCGCTTAATACAGAAAATAAACTAAAAACTGGCTTGTCTGAACGAAAGTTTTTTGTGGAAGAGGCTAAATGTTTAGATTTGGATATATGTTGGAGAGTGGGTGCTACAGGACATTTGCATTCTGACAACCTTTAGGTATTAAGTCAGTTTCCTGTATGAGGGGCACAGGCATACAGTATGCTGAAATATCAAGTGCAAAAAGGGATTTCAATAGCAAAATCTACACAAATATTTACTCCATACCTTTCTGGGTTCAATTTTTGGGACTCAGTCTTTGAAAGTTATGATCACATGACCTTATTGTGATGTCATCATTCACATGACCAAAATATTCATATTTTGCTTTTTATCATCAGCTACCTGTGGGGCAACCTGTGGAACAACCGATGTAAAACCGGATGGTAAGAGGTAAGGTAACATGACAAAAAAGGAACATGAGGAGTGCAGAAGTAAGTCTTCCTACCCTTGTACTTTCAACAGTTTTAACATGTGACATTTTTAGCAAATGATGTATTTTGGAGCAAAATGAAGTTAACAATCTTGACATGAACCATACAATCTGCATTGCAAGCAATGAATCACAGACCCCCATTTCTATAGGGATATTAGTTAGACACCATCCCCATGACCCACTTCATCAACATTGTATAGTTAACAAAACAAAATTGGTCTACTGGCTTCATGAAATGTGTGGATGTATTTCCATCCAACGGGAATTTAAGGATAAATTTTACACTTACAGGTAAACAGGCGAAAAATCTTTGACCTAAATGCAACTTGCAATAACAATTGGCCACCTACAATCAGCTTCTCAATCTGAGACCCCTAGTGAGCAGTGGACCTGATTTTGGTACATTCCTTTTTCTGTTCCATTTCCACCAGATTCTAAACGAATCAAGTTATATAGGTCTGGATTTTCAAAATATGACATAACATTGTCTGGCAAAACTATTCTGTGATTGACCTCCTTTTATCATAATGCTATCTCCAACTGTATGGACCATGCCAATTTTGAATTCTAACCAAGGAAATTTAGAGGTCAAGGGCCTAGCAACTGAAATGCTACAAAACCAATTGACATTACCTGCCCGTTTGTGTTTATCCCCCTAAATAAACAAACAAAAAATATTTTCACTGACATGAAAATGATAACTAATGAAGTAAAAAGATGATCAATACAACTTCATATATGTACAGAACACTCCATACCCCATCTTGGGTAGGCCTTAATGATGTAAGACATTGATCAAAATCAAAACTTTCTTGCCGTAAGCCCATACATCATCATGCCAGTCTTCTTGGTCATGTTTCGTAAGTTTATGAAACCAACGAAAAAAAGCAAAACATGACATTAAACAAAACACAATGCATTTTCTTCCATTGTATTTTGGTTGGTTGATGCCTAGAGGCTGGAATCTACCCTATCCTATCTTCCTCATACTTCCACTTTGGCCTGCTAACATTGTACATATCCACCTCTTTGTTACCCAGCCTCCAAAAGATAAAAGTACAAGGTCACATGGATCACCCTAAAATTAGCATTCTTGATCCAAATCCTTAATTCTTGTCTACAACTGACTAAAACCTGTTAAAATATTTCAAAAAGGGCATGGCAAACACAAAATCCCCTCCCTTCTCTATTTTAGGTGATAGCTAGGCATCCGTGGTCTACTGGATAAGTTCCTTGCCTTCAGCTCAAGAAGTTCAGGGTTCAATTCCCAAAAAAGCCATTGGTGACATCAGGAAGGGCAATTGGTCTTAAAGTGCTCTATGCTCCTATCAAGTCCTACGTACATGGGCACCACCTTAGCCCCCTGCAAAGGGAAGTGCACGGCATTAAAACTGCATCATCACAGGCCATAAATGATGAGGTAATAAGTCTGAGGTTAAACAGCATAATATGAGTTATGATTGCACTACTTTGAGATGTTTGCAATTTTTCAGAGAAATCTATTTTAAAGGTAATGTACAAGAAGTATTTTAATGACTAAAATACTTATGAAAAACCCAAAACATGTCATTCTTCAAAAACCCTTTTGTGATGTACCAGTAGATACAATTTTCAACTGCAAACTTTGGCTTGAATGAAAATACAGTGGCTTGAGCATAAACTTATATTACGACTTTCAATGAACCACAAACATTTCAGCAACATTTTGCACCAGATACTACCAAATCGTTCCAATACCTACTTGAGAAATTGAATCAAATATCCAACAGATCTTGATACTTGATGGCATTCCCTTCCCTGAGAGCAACATTACACCCCAAAATTGTGAACAGCTTAAGACCCTTGGGCTGGATTGGAGCTGCTTCAAATATCTCTGTCTTGTGTGAAAGAAAAACAACAAGGCAAAATTACTGCTCTTCTTTACTAGATGGTAAATTTTTGGGAAGTTTAAATCCATTTAGCGCTGGAAAGAGGTAACAGAATGTCTCACACATCTTCCATTAATGGAGCATTCTTTGCCACTGCTCTTGAAATAAAATGTAACACATAGATTGCATACTTTGGTGCAAGGTAGAATATGAATTTTTCACATAATATTCTAGTGGTGCCAGTATCTATAGAGACAAATTGCCACAAAACACACTTTCTTTGTTCTGGAGAACAGTCCAAGGTTATCCCCTAACTTATGTAGTAGTTGAAAGCTCTTCACAACTGGAATTATCTTCAATCTGCATCAAAGTTATCTCAACGTAGCAGTTTCTGAGGCATTTTCTTACAAAAAGAACTTGTGAAGGCATCACAACAATAAATCTATTTGTTGGTAGGCTTTTTGGTCTGATTTGCATAAAAAATGGTATAAATTCTGCTCATTATAAAAAGTAGGAAGGGGCATCAGCATAAAAGAGTTAAGTAGTTCTGAAATCTCTCACAATGAAATACATTAACACTTCAACTGCCTTTGATGACAACAAAAAATCTATAATCTTTGGTACCAATAATAGGGGGTCTAAATAAATGGGGAGTGGGAATCTTTCAAAGAAATAAATGGGATGCCTTAATAAATGGGGGGGGGGGGGGCAGAAATTCATAAAAAATTGGTTTCTACATAATTTAAGGAGACAAGTGCATTTTATATGCTTAGAGCTCTTCAAGGAGCAAATGTAGATAAACAAAATAAGTACATTGAAAAAACCCTTAAAGAAGTTCAGAATGTTATCCTCATTAGCCATATTGTGCTCCTCTTGCACTTCCTCTTCATTTGGCGCTGTTTTTCCTTTCTCCTGAAACTGTCTTATGTGTTACCTAAAATTGTTATGAGCAATGCTGTCTTTTGAACAAAATTACATACAAAAATCATATTGAGCCTTGGATACTGTTTTGCCAAAATCAATCAACAGGGGGGTCAACGAGGGTTGGAAAGGCTGGGCGGAGGAAATTAAAATTGATGAGCATCCCCCATGTATTAAGCACCTGAGAGTGTAGAAGTGAAGGAGTTGAGTGAAGTGCTAACATCTGAAAGGTTGAGATGGTATGGCCTTGTCCGGTGTAGAGAGGAGGAGGAGGAGGCTCTGGAAAGAGTATTTGTGATGGAGGTACCTGAAAGGAGACCACTGGGAAGACCCAGGAAGACATGGCTCAGCACAGTGCGAGAGGATATGAGGAGAAAAGGACAGGGGGAGGAGGATGTCTATGATAGACAGAGTTGAAGGTCTCTGTCAAACTGTCTAGCCCCATAAAATATGGGTCAAGAAGATGTTAAATGGAGGAGGAGGAAGAAGAAGAAGAGTCTAGAAGGGGCTTTAAAATGGCAGTAGTAGCCTATATGAAACATACAATATTGCAATGTGTACATTCTCTAGCTTTGCTATTGTAGGTTTTGTATCAAATGCATCCTAATGGTGTTATAGGCCAAAATTGTTTCAATATACAGTGTAATATACTTATATAATAAAAAACTGTATTAATAAATATAAGAATTGTGGTGGCTAACAAACTGACATCTTACCAAACTTCAAGCAGTATTACTGCTCTCATTTTAGTAGAAATGTCTGAAACTTCATTTAGTGGAAACCAGTGTAAGAGTAACTAAAACTAAAAACTATAAATGCAGTACCATGTATTTGACTTTTGTAATTTCTCATTATTCCGTAGATTTACTATCCACATCATCAATAAAATGATTTAAAAGTCGTTGAATGTGAAGTTCTTCAAAGTTGAAAGCAGTAACTCTGATGATATCTATTCCATTTAAAGCTCTACATCCCAAAGTGATTTATGTAAACTCTTCTAAGCAGTTCTCGGAAGTTTAAGTGGTCAATTTGTTCTAAGCTTTACATACTGAAGGTACATGATTATCCACTAGTGAATCACCTGGCATTACATGGTATACTAAACTACATGACCAATTGATATTACCATAGTTGTGTTGCAAACTTATGCCTTAGACACATGGCTCAAATTCCCTTGAAATCTCACTCTAAACATGACCAAAACAACTTTGGTTGAAATATCTGTAGGGACATAAATAAACAGTCAACACCCACAAACTGCTCAGTCGGTTAATACTACTTGTGGGAGCAGCATTCCCTCTAACTATACCGTTCGTCAGTCATAAGTAGGCCCCTACATATCACAGTAGTCCAGTTTGACATTATTCAACATTTAGATTTAATATTAGTCCTATCGATTACACATTTGTTGAGAACTGCAATTCAAAGTACAGTAAACACTGTAATCCTATGGTAACCCTTTCTTAAGTTTCTTTAAATTAACCTTCTTTAGATTAGAATTAGTTCTGTCTAAGTCGGGAGCCTTATCAATCCAACGGCCGAAGCGTTGCTTCAGCTTTCTCTTCTTTCTATCATCTTTCTGTATCTTCTTTCGTATAACTCCCATAGCTTTGTTCTTCTCCCTTTCCTTCGCTTCTTTCTCCGCCTTTTTCTTGTGGCGTTCAATAGCCACAGGATATGGAAGTTTACACTTTCTTTTGTGTGCTCCCAGTCTTAACAACTTCTCCTTTTCGTACCGCTTCCTATCTCCTTTCCACAATCCTGTTGATCCATAATCTCGTACTTCCCGAGCTATCCGACAAAAATCGGGTCCGTTACTGTCATTGTCACTATCGTTTAATCTCTCAAGTCTTTTCGAAGTAGAACTAACAACTTTGGGATTTACTGGCTTGACTTGCTGCTGAATTCCTGGTTTTCGACCGGGTTCTTCGAAGATAATAACTTCTGAACCTCTACTTAAATGACCTCGCTCTCTTGGCTCAGTAACTTTGAACTTTTCCTTTGGTTTTTTCTTTCCCATTCTACCCACTTTAATATATTATCACACGCTGTGCCTGCAGTTGTTCTATCAACAGAATAAAGTACATATAATTTGTATCTTCTGGCAACATTTAATGTGCTGTTTGTCTGCGGACTGGCTGCAATGTTGGATACCCATGCACCATTTTGACCTCACTTTCATTACGAGGCCTTAATATCTAAACTGAACAATCGAGTATGCCACAAGAAAATAGAATAAAATTGATTTTAGAGTTACTTTTAAACTGAATACATCTCAACGGTAAGAGCATATCTTCCAAGATTTATTTTGAGATTAGAAATATCATTCATTCATGCGTGAGCAATATCTGCCATGCAGAGACGATGATGTAAAAGAGTGGAATTGAATTTCTAGTCGGCACAGGCACATGGGCGCAAATCGCCGCAAGAACATGGGGAAGGGGGCACAAAGGGATTAAACTTGGACAATTTGACATTTCTGGGTCTAAAAGTGCAAAATGCTACTACGATTATTCTGATTTCTGTTTAATCTGGTTGACACTGTGTTGTTCTCTCTTAGAATTTCAGAGCAGAGTCAATGCGGTTAGGCCTAAGTGTTACAAGTAAAATTAAAGGCTTGGACACTGGTCCAACGGTTATTCTTTACGCAGTCACGGAGTAAACTTAATTAGGGGTGATGATAGCCCTCTCAAGTCATTTATGTCTATCCTGTTTGCTATGAGAGTCCTTATGCCAAGAAACTAGGTACACTTTTCCCTGATAATGCATAGTTTTGACAGAAATCCCTTCGAAATCCCTTCGAAATCTCGTATTTGTTTGCTGCTGATGGTTTTTTCCTGTGTAACGATGGTGTGCTTGCCCGCACTTAAGTGTTCAATTTTGGGAAGTATGAAACTGATGGAGATAAGGAATAATGAGAGATAGTGACCAGTAGTTTGTAGGTTACATAGGAAAATGTAAGGAACTAAGGATGCCCTGTACCAACTCTAGGAGTTAATGCTGTTATCTGCTGTGGTATAAGGCCCAAGAAATCGGTATGTGCTGTTCACAGCCTGAAAGCAATGTTGCCAGATTACTCAACATTGGGCCGATCGCGCAATTTTTGCTTGAAGGGACAAGAGATTTTCATATTGATGAAGAATTCTCACTCGATCCGGATTTTTTTGTTTTCTACATATGTTGAATTTTGGTCTGAATAGCAATCTGTTCCAAACTTTGAGTCCATAATTTTTCAAAACGAGTGCCGGAATACAGAAACCACTTTTGATCAAGTTTTTTAGAGTTCACTGCTTCTGATCTGAACCACTACTGCAGCTGAGACAGTCGTTAAATATCTTACACGTATTATGAAGATATCATCAAGAGCTTTTATATTCTCTGTAAGAGCCGATCAAAAGTTCATCGTTTTCGACACTGCATTCCATGTTTCGATCGTAATGGAGTTAATTTTGTCGTCAACTCGAGCACATATCTACCTTAGTTACACTGGCTGAGACAAGGTCTATGAAAGAGCCCCTGAAATGAGCTGTGTTGCCGCTTACGATAGACAAAACTGTTATAACAGTATATAAACATTATAAGAGTACCCTCGTAGTGAAAGCATGGGATGCCGAGTAAACGATTGAACCATCTATAGTGAAGACAAGCACCTCACTGAGGGTAGGCGATGTAGGGAGCCGCCTGCCCTGTGAGCTCTTGTTTCAGTTTTTCACCTACCCAGGAGAATATGTGGCACAGAAAAATTTTATACATTTCATCATCTTCACCATGTAAATTTCACACAATAAAATTTTAAACTGTTCGTTATGTTTTGATACACTGTATATAGGTACATTTGTTCTATTTGTGTGTATATTGTTTCATTAAGGCATAATTTCTGTCAATGTCTTTTTCGTCGAATTCCTTTCCCATACTTTGGAAACAATGAATACATGCTCTGCCTACCGTGATATTTTTTTGGAAAGCCCTATCGCCTACCTTCTATTGAAGCACCCAGGACGTGAATGTGTGAAGAGCTTTCACCAGGCTCATCTCTCAGCATTCTTCTGTTTGCCATCTCACAGGACTGTCAAAGAGGGGTACGAGGAATTGTTCGGTGAAAGATGGTGTTTCAAGAGGACGTGGTGCCGTGCATAGCCAACGAGAATATGGAAGAGTACCTTAAGATGCGCAGAATGGTACTTGAAATTGGTTTGCCTCAGTCTCGGAAACAACACTAAGAAAATCCTCTTTCTAGTATCCCAAGATAGGAAAAGCTTCCAGTCATTCTCACAAACAAGTCTGGATCTGAGTCTATATTTGGTGATTTTGTGCATGAACGGAGAAGTTTTATCACTTGTCGCATTACACTGTAAAAAATTTCTCCTTAATCATATCTGTTTGTGGAAAGTCAGCATTGATACATAACGATCGTCGATAAAAGGGCAAAACCTGAAAATATATTTGAAATATCAGTATTCGTTTATTTTGGTAAAGAAAAATATGATAAGAAATTACGAACTTCAAACTTGCCTGATTATTTTAAATGTTAAATTCGACGATTAAAGGCTGTGCTATCGTAAGTGGAAACAATCCCGTTCGTTGAAACTTCCTAGAGCTTATTGAAACTGTCTAATAGGTAATATTTCCAATAGAGCTGAGAAGTCAGAAATATATGAAACGTGGTCCAACTTTTATATACTTTTAGCAAGTTCTTCTTCATAACTTCTCGGTATCTTTTTCACCGTATCATACATTATGTTCTTGTAGGGAGTTAGATGAGTGATTACGACCCTTAAGGTTATAGAGTGTAACAGTTGTCAAGGATTATTACAGTCCGCCCAATCATTGTAGATATCATTTCTTCGTCGGAAAATCAACAAAGACCATTTACTTACTTCGGAAGTGACGGATAAAGGTATTCTTTTGCTATTCCTTTGAGGAGGAGGGGAGGTTCCTTCTGAAATTTTGCGGCAAATGCTCTCCTCAAGCAATGTGGTAGGCTCTTTGATGTTCTTTGTATTAAACAGTCGGACGTGGTACCTTTTAGATATTTTCATCTTAGTCTATTCTGAAAGTGATGTAAAAAATACATTATAGTTTGGGGTATCTGCAATAACGGCTGGATGCTTTTCTAACAAACCCATATCTTGGTTTTAACTAAGATTTGGAAGAAGAAGCTGCTATTCAGTGGACTTTTCGTCTGTGGGAAGAGAATTAAAAATCGCCAATGACATCCTTACACTACTTTTCTCAAATTATAAAAAAGAATGTGTTGATTCATTCATACACAATCAAAGAAGGAGTTCGCTGAGCATTAGCACGCCTCCGTGATGGCACAGTATATTAATGGAGGATCTCGCAGGAAGGAAGGATGGATAGCTCCTATGGATAATAAAATCTAACAATCAATGAAACTTCAAATGTTAAATTTGAACTCTTGGGAAACATTTTTTATATCGATCAATGGTCTATCAATGTGACGTATTGACGCAGCTATAGGAAATAGTTACTAACTTTTGAAAATCTTGCGATTACAGTTGCAAACTTTAATGAAATCCCTTCCCTTTAAGAAAAGTGTACACTATTCATCTGTTACCATGAGCATTTCGTGCGACCAGCAAAGTTCTTATTGCGAAACTGTTGCCGGTTCCGGGTTTCGATTCACAGCCTTCCGTACTGCATTCCAGCGTGCTAACCACTACACTACACAGGCTCCTCTCCTAAGAGCACATTTTCAGGCATACCACGTTCATCAGACGATACAATCCGTGATACCATGACTACACAATAACGTCAACCTACACAATGCGAACATTCATTACAGGAAGGTGATGCCACACTGATCAACTTCCAACAGTTCTTGTTTGGTATATCAAGTACCTCAGGCGATGGTGATGGGTGGGAAGCCCTACATTAGGATGAGCCTCGTGGCATAATAAAATCTTGACAATAGCCCTCTCTCCAGTCAAAAAGAGCAAGGACCAAACTTGTAACTGAAAATGGATGTTGAAAA
>JAAAKL020012551.1:0-12967 GCA_010016065.2 Carybdea cf. marsupialis auct. non (Linnaeus, 1758)
TGCTTACAGTTCACGTAGCCTCAATCTCATTGTGCTTACAGTTCACGTAGCCTCAATCTCATTGTGCTTACAGTTCATGTAGCCTCAATCTCATTGTGCTTACAGTTCACGTAGCCTCAATCTCATTGTGCTTACAGTTCACGTAGCCTCAATCTCATTGTGCTTACAGTTCATGTAGCCTCAATCTCATTGTGCTTACAGTTCACGTAGCCTCAATCTCATTGTGCTTACAGTTCACGTAGCCTCAATCTCATTGTGCTTACAGTTCACAGAGGTTTCTGCTACTATCAAGTCATAAATTTCATGATTGTAGATAAATAATTCTTCTACTTATTTTGATTTCATTGACTGTATTTTCTCAAGCATATGGCGCTCGTTAAATATGGCAATCAAACCCCGTTCCATTTTGTACCTAATGCGGATATGCACTGGTGTATTTATTACGAAGTCCCTGATGTACAAACAAGTGCTAAAAAGCCACCGTTAAAATTATATGATCGGTTTGCCTATGTCAGATACATAGTCAGTGGGTAAACACTGGAAATCGGTTCGCTACCGACCAAGAATTCCTCTTTGGATACTGTTTTGATTAGGGAGAAGCTGGGGGACTGGAGACAAACTGGGGCTTTGGGAGACTTCACACTCGAATGAGTTAAAATCTGGCGTGCTCTGTAGCCAAATATTTTGAACCAACCTCTTGACTATATTCCTGAAACATATATCGTGTTCACACAAGTTTAAAACGATTTTGATAACCATTGTAAGTGCTAAAGCGGTTCATTCTGCCCATCATTTACCTGAACCGTTTGGAAGACGGTTGTTAAAACCGTTGTAGATGATACGGGTTGTGAAGGTGGTTTCGAAACCGTTTTAACTTTCCTCTGAAGTCAACTACCAATTTCTTACAGTAAACATTTCGGAAGAGATTAATAAATATCATATTATTCTATTTTTATGCGAATGTGAAACGTGGACTCTTAACAGAAAGTTAGGAAATGAACTTGATGCGTTTGATATGAAATGTTTCCGGAGAATTCTCGGAATTCCTTGGAGGGATCGGAAGTCAAATGGTTTTGTTAGATATGAAATTTGAAGAGAATACGACAAAATTGACAACCTTGTGGACATTGTTAAAACTCGAAGCTCAGATGGTTTGGGCACTTTACAAAGATAAAGGAAGCCTTCTCTAATTCTATTATGCACGGGCAGGAAGGTAGGAAGAACGCCAAGAATATGGAGAGACGATATAAAGCATTGGACTGGTTTCAACGTGACGGAAGCACTGAGAAGAACTCAAGACAGAATGAGATGAAAGACGGATGTTCATGTGTGGGTGCACCAGTGGCCTCCATAGGGGCTACGGTCATGATGAAGATGATGATGATATTATTTTGTAGCAAGTAGTCTTTCCGATTTTCTACCCTAGCGCTGACCGGAAATTTTAAGAAGCAAACAGAAAACTCTTGATCAGCTATAGCATTAAGTGAACGAGGATCCACATGGTCAAATAATTTTGTCTCCATTAGAGATTTGGGGGAATAAAGTATAAAGACACATTTGACTGGGGTTCAAAGGAACTGTCATGTTTCGGTTTCCAACGTCAGGGAATTGTACTTGCGAAGCTTTCAAAGCTTTCGAATACAGACGAGAAAGGACAAACTTCCATGTTCAAGTGCTGCTCGACTTTCAAGTACTTCAAAAAGACGGAACGGCTGCTTTGGGGGAGGGGGGATAAGTAGAAATATATCTTTCATGCTGCTGTCGTACTCCATTGCAAATCGGTATTGCAGTGAGAGCTATGTGAACCGATCAGAAAACGGTTGTAGTTATATCGGTTTCGTAACCATTGTAGAAGGGCTGTTTCGAGAATGGAAGTTGATGTGAAGGAGGCTATAGACTTAAGAAACAACCGTAAAAGGCTTCCTGACTCCTACAAGTCGTTGTACGCGAGTTTATGTACGAGTCATAAACAGTCTGCTTTGAACGTTGATCATGACTCCCTTAAATAATGTGGCTACGCGTGAGTTAAATTAACTGTCTTAGTTGTACAGAATGCAGCGCTTTCATTGATCGCTTTTAGTTCAGAAGATGTTTCACTTCCCTTATTGTCAGTCGCGTGTTGGGAGAGCTTGTTTTAAGATGAACAATTTATCTATTGTTGATGAACTTCATGGCTTGTGTATGATCAGTTGGCGTGCTGCTTTCATAGCTACATGCTTCATTTGTTTACAACGTCGTGTGATGTTTGTCTCATTCGTAGATATCATGTACGAAAGAGAAAGGCACGTTTGGCTTCTCCCTCAGCTCCGGCTATCCTGTGGTCATAGACAACGTCTTCCAAGGTGAGATTCTAGAAATTGATGATAAATTATTGACTTGAATGTAGGTGTTGAAAAGGGTGTTAATATTGGTGGAATTCGGGACATATTTTACAATGTCGTATCACTGGAGAAGGGGGTGGGGGGATGGGAGGTTGTACGATGCCAATTGCCGATCGTAAGCAAATTTGATTGGCCCACTTAGAAGAAAGCGATAACTTGTAGATGATAAGATAATCGTCAGAGATATGGCCTACACATGGTTTAACGGCAACAAAAGTTTCTAAATGTCCGGAGATGACCGCAGAGACACCCACGCAAAATGATGCCCCATACCTCCCACACTTGGCGTCCCCACCTCCTTCGAAAACTCCTGCGCACGACTTTGGATGTACACCATGAAGAGCCATTTTCATTAATAAAACCTCTGGGTTATTTATGCGTCCTTGTATAATTGACTATTCCACACACAAAACATCTCTCTATATATGTATCCAGTGACGATTTTGCAGGGCGTAGATCCGCAAGGCAAATTATATTTCCGAGGCTTGCGACTTCGTGCATAACAAAGCACCAGAAGTATGATCGTGCAATGGAGCCTCTGGGTCTGCTGTATTCCTCCCCCTTCCCTCATGGTTTCCTATTTTCTACATTCTTACGCGAGATCACTATGGACAGGTACTTGTATCTTTCTTGTTGGCCTTACCACGCTGCAAATCTGGTCGTACACAAGTGTTTTTAGTGCAGCTGCATACTTCTTCGATTCTGTGATACTTATGCATGAAGTAAATTGATATACATGAGACCCTCCAAAATCGTCTTTCTGATTTAAGCACTCTAGTTATCACTTGCAGGCTTGATACATTTTCATACGTGTGTTATTTTAGACATATGATCCATGACATGATTGCGATTAACTACTAATGCTTATTGAGTTGATGTTTCGAATATGTATTGCTTTGGTCAATATTTGATTAGCTGTGTTAGGACTTTATCTTTCAATGCCCAGACCCATGGGGCTTGCAAGTTTTAATTCGAAATCTGAAGTCAGGATAGGTTTTAGTATCATTACTTATGAAATGAAAAGTAGTCTTAATCATAGAAACTGAATCAGAGTGAAACAATTTATGCTGTCTCCGTTAATGAAATTTCGCTAACTTTGATATTTAGTCAATTAGGACTTATCTTGGGTGTTACAAAATTGTGTCCCCTGACTAATTTACGTAATATCTTAACCTTTTACATTTATTTGCTGCTATCAAATCTTCTAAGACTCGATCAGAGGATCTACTGCACTAGTAGGATAGTGGTAAAGCTTGTAGTTGTCTTGAGCTACACTCTTAGAGTATTCACCGGATGTTTCGAATTGGATCTTTCGCACAATTGCATCTTCTCTTCTCGTCCTGACACGTGGAAAAAGGTTTTGATGTAAGATCGGGACTCAAGTAGGTATTTTCAGCACCCCTGCTCAGCACTGTTCAAGCCTTTCCCTAGCGTTCTTTGAATTTTAGTAATTTTTGCAAAGCGATCGTCGCTTCTCACAGCTCTGAAGCAAGTTGTCAAAGTTTCTGTCTATAAAAGATGCAATATACTGCTTGACATTTTTTCTTACTGCTCACAAATCACTACTCCGTGTCCACGAAAAATGGCAACCATAATTTCTGCATCTTTCCCTCTTTTCCCTGCCTCACTACCTTTACTTGTACACCCAAGTTTTAACCCCTCCGACTTTTTTCTTCATACAGACCCAAAGGGAACCCTGGCTTGGTCGGCAGGGTTACTGTATATACGAAGTTTGTTTTAACTAAGTAGAAATTGATACCACCTGTCCAAAGCGTCTCATACTTGTCATGCCTCATATGATGTGCGAAATTAATTAAGTTCTTCATGTTTTACCCGATGAGGTTAAACCTTTCTTCCTGGTTTGGAAGTAATGGTATCCTTGCTCGTTTATTGCTCTTCTAACTGTTCGATCACGTGCATGGCCAAACCGAGTTTCATGTTGCTCTCAGTTCGATAAAAATCTTCCAGGTCCTGCTCCATTCACAGTACAAAACTATTGATCGTCAATCCGTTTTGTTGAAGAGTGTTTGTTGCCCTTTATTGCCCTTTGTTGTCCTATATTGCCCTCTGTTGCCCTCTGCTGCCCTCCACACGACGTTCAACCGCTTTATCGGCTTCGTAACATGGTGGTACATAGAAGTTTATGATACATTCTTGTATCTTGTTGCTAACTCCTGTAAAGAGCCCTCTTCTCCTGGTGTAAATACCGTAAATATGCGAATAATCTAATGAAATTTACCCTTAAAACAATCTCTGTAACTCTCATGATTCTCTTTGATTAAACAATCAATAACTGTTTCAACTTATTTATTTGAAACAGAGATAACATGTGCTTTGTACCACACAAGGCATTCCCAGCATACATTACACTTAGCCCACTAGGAATTCATTTTCATTGTAGAATGATGCCCATCAGGATCATCACAGAAGTTTCTATATTTCTGCTATTAGCCAGTATTTATTGCTTTCTAGCATGTACATGGAAACTGGATCTCCATATGCCAACATTCAATGGTTAATTAGGGACAACATACCTCACCCCCCCCCCCCCGCTCATCCAACCATAACTGATTACACTACTCTATTCTGGTATGAAGAGAACTTTATAATACCAGAATGCGATAAATCGAGCTGAAAAGATTAAAAGTATTTCTCTGCTGTAAGCTAATCATTTGCTGTTAGGGGAAGGAACCAACATATCTTTGAGTGACATCTATCAGTACTTTCATTCTGCTTCGGACGTCCCCTTTTCCAAATTTGCTCGTAAGTCTCAATCATCATTGCGGAAACACTGTACTACCCAAGATCGTTTGAAGCCCTTTCCATAAAGCAGAGTTTCTGCCAAGTTACCCCGCACCCACTCTCTTCTGCCTACTTAGTACTTGGTCACTGACCCCCAATTACAACTCCATTGCCACTGTAAAAAATGCACATCACACAGAATACTGTAACAGCTAAGTGTCCTAATACAGAATGCAGATGCAAAATTTCAATCATATTCAATTGTCAGTACACGATGTGATTCCGCGTATAGACTACCCGTAACACCCTACCTACTCCCACATTCACACGTTAAAATCATTACTTTCCATTATTGCTTCCTCCACAGCACTCTTTATCATCAGAGATTCCTCTTCTTCAGGTACCATACCCTAAAAGGGCGTTGGTTTT
Source organism: Carybdea cf. marsupialis auct. non (Linnaeus, 1758) (assembly GCA_010016065.2). Lineage (NCBI taxonomy): Eukaryota > Metazoa > Cnidaria > Cubozoa > Carybdeida > Carybdeidae > Carybdea > Carybdea cf. marsupialis auct. non (Linnaeus, 1758). The sequence goes on from JAAAKL020012551.1 coordinate 5,553, forward strand.
GATGACCTTACATTCATCTCGGTGTTTTGAGGTGTGGATGATTTCCGTGGAAGTTTTTTCCATCCATTGTACAAGGCTCTTAACATAGGTGGCTCTCGGCCTACCATGATCTAGATCTCTTTCTCCGTCAATCTTCCCGGTTACTGTCAGATGTTCAATTTTCTCCTTCCTCATAATGTGTCCAAAGAATGTATGAATAAGCCCTCTTTCTTCTCCCGTTATTTCTGGTGCTTTCACAATAGTTACTTTTTCTGTCAATGTTACCAGCTTGTAAGTCTACCAATTATGCCAGGAATTAATAATGGAATGACCATAGTCATTTAAACACCATTGGCCACCAGGAAGGAGTAGCCCCTTACCTTAAAAAGACCTCTACTTTTCAAAAATTATCGCCAGAGCGAGACTTGTATTATGCTACTTCATGATGAAACGTCCTGATCCTATGGACTTAAGGTGCCATAAGGACGCTATGCACGTGAAAGAGACTTTAGAGGAAACCCGATCTCCAGCAACATCCACTTGATAACTTAAATTTATCCATTTTGGAGATCAACATATCGGTAACACCACAGGGAAAGGGAAGATTGCAAGTAGTACTATCAATGGCTGTTGTTTGGCTACTTTTCTACAACATTTTTTGGTTTTAGTAAAATTTCCTTGACATGTTGTCAGGAATTTTGACCACGACTGTAGGTAGAAGGGTAAGAGGTGCACCCCTACCTATTTTTTTGCAGGACAACATTTGCCACGTTATACATTTTACTCCTGTGCAGTGAAAGGTTAGCCGGGATAGAAAATGTTGCCGACAGAATAGCTCAACACGGTTAGCCTATGTGGATGTGCAACGTAGTACACAAGGACTAGAACGTCGCACTTTCGTTGCTTTTTTTTCTTGGCTACCCCTCGCTCTTTCCTTTTTCATGAACCTGAATCCGGTAAAATATCTATAATGTTCTGCATATGGTGGTACAGTACTGTCTAGTGTGTTTTTCAACGTGCTCTTCTGGAATATATCCTACAGACAGCATTAACCTTAAACAGTCTCCCGAAAGTACCCCGGTGCTGGTAATGGTTTCTTTTCTGAGTGTATTTCCGATTGTAATGTTGACCTCTATATTCTCAGTAGGTGCTTTCATCATATGCAGCGCAGCATCAGTGCGAGTATTTCTTGTAGTATTTCAATAAGGGTGTGTATGTGTGGGCGGGGGGTGGGGGTTGGGAGGAGTGTATTTTGAATGTATCAAAACCTTTTCAGATATCCGTCAGTAGGAGCATGGTATAGCCATATGACCCAATCTGACTTTATCTCTAATATTACTCCTTATTGTTTTGATGTCTCCCTTAATACTTAAATAGGATGTTAGTTTTGTCTCGCTTCGAGTTTTTGATGGTTGACATAGATATTATATGCTCTGTTGCTATTAATTTCTGAAAGGCCTGATATTTTCAGTGCCTGTCTGTAATAGTGCCTGCGGAAAGAAACAAAACGACAATCAGATTTCAAGATACATTGTTTAGTGTATTGATATGAATGAAGCTCTTAATTGGGTCGTATATTTCCTCAACGTCCTTTGATTCGCCCTGTGGAGTGACTACTTTCACTGTCTGCTACCGTATGACGAAGGGCAAAAGCAGATTTGCCACTTTACACGAGGTTAGTGCCCAGTTCGTCTTTGCACAACCCAACTTCACGAGTAGCCTCAGAATCACGAGCTCTGAATAAAAAATGTAGCCATCTTATTGAAATTGTAGGCCTGGAGTGATTACATGCCAAGATCCAAGCTCCCATCCTGCTGTGTCACTCCGATTCACAGTGACACCAAAGTTCGTTAACTTGACAGCATCGACGTGCTCGACATGATAGGTGTCAATGTTCTTCTCGAGTTTCATTTAGGAAAATGGCTTAACTAGGAGGGAGTTTAGGCGCTAAAAGGTTGTACCTGATCTAAATTCGTCAAGAAAGTGAGGGCATTAATGGAGTATTTATCCGATCTTGAGAGAGTTAAAAACTGCAATCTAGTAAAATTTAGACGGGTATGTGTTTTTAAGAGGGCAAGAGATGATTTTGTTACTAGTACAAAATTTATTAATCGCGTTATGCAGTGGGCTCGTATCTGTCACCACCCCCACCCCCAAAGAAAAATATAGTCAAGCAATTTTATCTTAACTCTTAGTTTTTTCCTCATCATCCAAACAGTTTGTATTTGTATAGATGAAAAGTAAGTTCACAGGCAAAACATTTCACCCGCCCAAGGTTGCGAGTGCATCGGGGGGTGAAGCCACGTGACAAGAATTTGTCCTTTTGTTAAAATATCTATGTAGCGCTTAAGTACTAATTAATTACAGCTTCTGATCACTCATTGACCCCCCCCCCCCCCCCTCCCTTCCAGGATGGGCATGATTCACTGGAGTCCTGCGCTGGTCCCTGTCTCCTGCTTATATTGTTACGTTGTCACAGAGCATCAATCTCCCTTTTCAGTTTCCCTCTTTTTGTCGATTGAAGACCTACTAAGGATTCTTGGATCCTGCTACCAATAAGAAGATTTTTACGATGCCCTCGTGACTCGTTGCTCTGGAGATCTTCGGTAACCACTCGCTCCAGGCGTTTTGTGGGACGTGATACTGTAAAAGATGTACATATTCCGTTTTTTGATGTAGGAGGCCCTACAACGGGCCGCGGTTTTTAGGATATCGATGCGCTTTTCCCTGAAAATTTGAGCCCAGTCTCTGCAGTTCAGGCGTAATGTGACATTAATTTCCTTTCATTGACTATTGGATCAGACCTACAAAAAGCACTCAAAGTTAAATTAAGAGAAGGATCACTTAAACAAGATATATCAGCAAGCTAATACGTCATTTAAAGGGGCCTAGGCCCCCGGAAAGATTCTATGTTCTAACTAAGAGGACTGCGCCCCTTTCCTTCCCTTCCCTTCCCTTGCACTACAAGTCTGATTGTTGTGATTTCAACAGCAATTTTGAGTAACTTGCATATGCCGATTTCATATTGAGTTCATTATATTCAAGACGTCAAAGAGTGACGCTTGCTCATCCAGATCTCATAAACTTTGGTCATAAATTGCTAGTGGTTACGTTTTGGGTTCATAATAGGCATTTGCTGCCATGCCTTGCAGTGGCGTGAACACCAGAAATATCGGGGTTGGACTTTGCACCTGCCCCCGATGGCTACTGTTACAGTGTCGCCGCAAAGGGTGAAACGTCTAGTGGCAGAAAGCGGACGAAACAGTAAAGAGACAACTAAAATGATTGTGCTTAACAGAAAATAATAAATTTTACTACGTACAATAATCAGTTATTTACTTAATAGTTTTCTGTAGACTGTTCATTAATGACGGCTTTAGGCTTTAATAGCAGTCGGTAAGATAAGATTTCTTTCGAGATTTCGAGTCATTCGATCCTCGGTGTAAAGGAGTAACGGTTTCCAAAAAGGTGAAGTGAGCGTTTGCTTTAGGAGATAGATCCGACAACCTTATTCATAGGTATCTTCGGGCCTCTCCACAAACAACTGAAGGGAAAGTCAAGACCAACTGTCTTTATATAGCTTTGCTTCTAGTTCTTTGAATGGGACTCCGTTTTCTTCTCATACGCAAAATGGCGTGAGTGGCAGACACACCCAGAACTGCACCTTAGTCGTTGGCGTATGTCCACTTGAACAAATTACGTCATAGCCTTTGGCCGTCGTGTATAATTTTACTTTTTACGATGAATGAGCCGTCATAGTTTAACTTTACAAACACTACCCTATGACAATACCTTAATGAATACGTAATGCGACATATACCTTTCATCAGAGACATCATAACAGATTCTGTAACATGTTATAGAGTCCTTGCTTTTATTGCTATTTGACACACGACATAATTCATAGTCAGTTACTAATTCTGTCAGCTGTCTTCGTAATACCTTAAGCATGCGGGTTATACTTTATTGTGTCAAGATCCAGGCTACACCAGTTAGAGATTCAGTACTTACCCTAAACTTAATAAATGAATTATACAATGTCAATGTGATGCTGATAACGTAGGACAAACTAGGCATCTGCTTGATGAGAACTATAGGAAGCAGCCTAGTAGTGCAAGCAATCCTGTCATAGGTGAGCATTTTTAGCTTTACCCGTCATGCACCCCCAATGTACAACAACCGAAAATTCAGCATTTTGCACAGGCACATTTGTCCTTGCATTATAAAGTATGAGGAGCAGTTAGTATCAGATTGCGGTCTCTTGCCCTGTATCAACAGAAAGAATTTGTCAAAATACAAGACTGCTTTGACCTATTCAATTTAACACTGTATTCCAATGTTACCTTTTACTCTTTTGATCCTATATCGTTTGAAATTATCATTCCCATCCCATACCCACTCCCATCAATTTTCTTCAATTTCTGTACGTTGAATATTTAGAAAATTTGTATTGTAAATCAGCTCGCGGTGTATCTTCGAGGAGAGTGAACGAAAAGGCTTTAGATAACATGAATCCTCTCATTCCTTTTATATTCAGATTCGATTGATGTTACTCAGTTTGTGGATAAGACAAGTTTTCGTTTCACTCTCATCAAGTTTTGTCGTAAACAGAACGATTACGAGAGGGAAAGACCATTGATAACAGAACAACCACCTAACTAAATAGATAATCGGAACGAAAGCTACCCCTAATGTTTCCAGGAACGTAGCGACAATTCTCAAGGAATAAGGAAGGATCATTGTCTCACTGAACAAAATCTATGCAGTGTTTGAATTATAAGTGACAAACCTTTGGGGACAAGTAACCCCTGGTCCTCACGGTTGCTACGGTCCTAGATACTATCAATACGTAACTAAAAAACGTATGCATCAATTACGTTTACTGGTTATGAACTTTAATTTCTGACACTGGTGCCAGTACCTAGAGTAAGCAAACTTTCACAATCTAAATATCCTACATTAATCGGGATAAAAAATTTATAGAAATCAATTAGACATGTGAAGAAAATCGTGTGTGTTTGTTCGTGTACGAAGCTAGCGACCAGTAGATTGAATTTTATCTCAACAAATTGTCTTCCCTTTGGTTTATTAGTTGAACATTCAAGCCAAAATTACCTTTGTATTTATGGATTTCAGGGATATGAAACCCATTATATTGTAATAACTCTTCAAAGACAGGTACAATCAGCTAGGCCTGAAATTGCCCTTCCTCTACCCTATCCAAAAAGCCCTCCAGTTAATAAAATTGTTTTTTGCTTATCTTACAATGTAATTTTACAGACAATCTTAAGAAGGTAAAGAAAGAAGAAAAAGATAAAATTTAAATCGATGTTAAAATGAAAACAGGGGTGCCAGAACAGTAACGAAACCGAACCGAAAAAAATATTAGAGTTTTTTGGAACACTAGATATTGACGAATATGAAAGTATATAAATCGAAGAAGAGGACACAAGCACATAGATGCCGTAGAGGAATGGAGAGGTAGTCTCAGAGACTAGATGACTAATCTCAACTTGACACCCTCGGCTGACGATGAAGGCAAAAGGCCCTTTATTCTTCCCCCAAATACCTATCCCGCAAGAGCAGTTTGCCTGTTTGTTATTATCGCCCGTTTATAAATACAGAGTTAAGAGGTTGATAGGACCATGAAATTGGAATGCTACAAAATAATTGTCACTATCTAGTGAACGTGAATGTTAAATGGAAATAATACCCTTATAATAGTAATGTTCCAAATACAGTGTTCCCATTTTGTTCCCATTTAGTTTCTGTCTTCTCTTTGAGGGCCGGAAGCTTGTATAAGTGAAGAGAGGTTAAATGAAGATGGCTGAAAAAGGACTAAAATGAGGAAGATACTCAAATTAAAAAAACGGTTGAAGGTGATTCGACGGTTCAACTTTTTAGCAAATCAATATTTATCTAATATCATTAGCCAGATGGGCACAAGCCCAAATGGGGTACCCCTTGCATATATCCTATAGTACAGATTGATACATACCAGAAAGAAACGCTGGGAGAAACCCAGAGATTTTGGTATGTTTTTTATCTGATCAAACATTCTAAGTTCTGGCCAAAACACTGGAAAACGCCTTCCTTTGATGAAATAAGAATGTACAAATGGCGAATTCAAAAAGCGAAACAGGACAGGTTTACAAGACAGTAAATAAGTTTTTCGAATGTGGATAAATTATTCATCCACTTCTAATGCCACTCTTTCACGTTAAGACGCGACCTGTTGAGCATGTCGAGAACCGTCAAATGATAATTACGAGAAACTTAAATAATTAAAACAGAGAGCTGAATGTAACTATAAGGAGACAAAATGGAGGCGAACTTTCCACAAAAAATGTGAATAGATGAATTCACCAATAAATTTCTTTACATGAAGTTGTTGATATTCATTGATCTACTTCTGTAATCTAGCCCATTCATAATATACTGCATTGTGGCAGTTGTCCTCATATTGCGTATTGACAACCTATACTATTTATATACACGGTAAGTTATCATTGTTGAGGCATTTGGCTATTAGCCAGATATCTCCATGATTATCACATCCTCTCAGAAGAAGTGCATCCGTTTGATTTCGTCTGAGCAAAGGTAATGTAGGGAAGCATATGCTTTTGGTCTGTTAATAAGAAAGGCCCTAAAAATATACTGTCTGTTAGTTACTGTTCATTTAAAAAAAGAACCAAAGGACCAAGTGCAAACTTGAAAATAATGCAGATTAAAATGGCAAAGTACGGGTACCAAGTCGAGTTTAAAACCCTGACGACCGATTGGTAATGCTAGGAGAGAAGAAAGATATCAGAAATTGCAACGAAGAGCGTTTATCTTACCAGAGCAGGAACATTCATAGCTGGGCTGCAACACACTCAAAAGTGCATCTCTAGTCAGGTTAGCTGCAACAGCAACTTTTTTATCGTAAAAAGATGCTCTCCACGCCTTATTGTTTTAATCGGTGAGAGAAAAGTAACATCACATGACACTACTGATCAATGGTTATTATCTGAAGAATAATTATCTGATAAATAAAAACTGCTAATGAACTTTTTAAAGCTATAATCATAATAGTTTTTCTCATTATCATGAGCCTCTGTCATTGTCTATTTCTCTATTGTTTTCCTTTGTCTCGCCTATCGTTCAATAATAGAGCATCTATGCTCCACATAGACTGCTTACCGGAAACTGTCGACAAGACATCACCATATTTGGTGAAATATTCGCGTGCCACTAATGTTCCCTTTTATAAATCTTTCAATTATATGCTCATTTGTATCGCAGGACAATGCAATAGCTAAGTTCTATCCTTTACAATGCATATCACTAAATGGAGCAGTCTCTTTGTTGACTGCCAGGCGCCATATTGAGAAAAAATCGCATCACGTAATCACAAACATTTGATAAAACTTAAGTGAGTTTATGCTAATCCTTAT
>JAAAKL020012552.1:0-12967 GCA_010016065.2 Carybdea cf. marsupialis auct. non (Linnaeus, 1758)
ATCATCATCATCATTGTCATGATTCATCATCATCATCATCATATCATCATCATCATCATGGTCATCATCATTGTCATCATCATCTTCATGATTATCATCATCATTATCATCATTGTCATGATTCATCATCATAGTCATCATCATCATGATCACCATCTTCATGATTATCATCATCATCATTATCATCATTGTCATGATTCATCATCATCATCATTGTTATGATTCATCATCATCATCATCATTGTCATGATTCATCATTATCATCATTGTCATGATTCATCATTATCATCATTGTCATGATTCATCATCATTGCCATCATCATTGCCATCATCATCTTCATGATTATCATTATCATCATTGCCATGATTCATCATCAGCATCATTGTCATCATCGTCATCATAGTCATCATCATTATCGTCTTCGTCATGGTTATCATTATAGTGCTGGTAACTTTATATTTATTACTGTCGCTGTTATGATAACCCACAATCGTTGTCAGTACCATTGCTTTACAGCCACCATTTATAACATCTACATGGCTGTAAGCATAACTAGCAATACAAAGTCAGCCTCATTTTCTTTGTCGTCTTTCTCTATGAGCAATTCATTTAGCTTGTACGAATGCGAAATGATGTCAAGTAGTATTAGGTTAGAGATTCTTCATACATTTATAGCAGGAAATGGAGTAGAATGACGACCTACAATGAAGAATTACGTATAAGTCTTATTTTCCATGACTTGATTGCCAGCGGAATTCTTATGACACATCCTACAAAAATGTGACCTTGCAGTACGCCCTTTTCCCATTGTCAATGTTTGTCTTAGTAGTACTTGCTTCGTCATTTTTATGATACGTTTCGCCCACTGTGATAAGCCTCACTTATTCTACCTATCGTTTGTACAAAATTTGGTTTTCGGTGACGAAAAATGGTTGATACCACCAGTCATCGATATGCCGAAACGATCACCGCTGCTATTTGCCTGTTGGTCATAAGCCCTTCTTGAGCTATTGAAGACGTAGTCGATTCGGCAAGTTACGGTTATCACTGCCATAAAAAGCCGGTTTTCTAGATTCTACCATTACCACCTGTATTCTCAGCCTTGGCAACAGTTTTAGAATATTTGTTGTTGTTGCGGCTACTTGGAGGGGGATAAGTGTTATGGGTCTTCCCCAATAATATTTTTTCAATAAGGGTTTGTGTTACAGAAAAGTTTGCTGGAGGTCACTAATTCCAGTAAGTGTATCGGATAGCGTATTCAACATTTACGACGTTTTAACAATTTACTCGAAATGGAATGAAACGACGGCCTTTCCTTTGTTGGGCACGTCACAATATGCCTTCGCCTTTCTTCCCCACCGTCTCTTAGGTATCCACCACTTTATTGTTTGTATTGGTAACTACAATGAAGAAGATTGCCCTAGTCAACCGTGAATACAAGGTTGTGATACCTCATTTTGGATATTTTAATATGGAAGTCTTTTTGAAATAGGAAGATGGGGATTGCTGCGTGTAATTGCTTTTTGTTCATTGTCATATTGTGTAAAAAGGCAAGTCTTACGCAGGCACAATGCTGAGGGAAAGTGTGATGTCACAACCTTGAAAATGTTAAAATTATGTAAAACTACTCAATTTTCATGCTGCCCTATTTATAAGAACGTCAATGGTCAGAATTGAGAGTGTTGCCTTTTCCCAACATCGATATGTCAGCATTCTAAGTTTTAAATCTCTCTAACAAAACCTTGTTATTTGATGCTTGATCCTAACGCCAAGATCCACGGAGTATCAACAGAGTTTTGACCAGAGATTCAAACGCCTCTAGCTTGAACATTATATACACTACAGGTCTGGTATTTGGGAAACAGCTTATTCCAGGGTTGCCTTTAGATATCTGGAGTTAAATCGTACTATTTCTATAACTTTCGATTTGTGACATCATCACTTTCCCTCTGCGTATTGTTAAAAATAGTCTTGTCAGTACTTAATATCGGCAATGAAACTGATCATCTGTAAGCAGTGATTGAAGCATTGATGAGTATATTGACGAGATCATAATCAGTTGATTTTTATTGACGTATTGTGAATATTGCTGTGTCGTGTCTTAGGACAAGCAGTGTTGCGTTGGCCTGACGTTACTATAGTTTAAGAGCTTTTCCATAGACTTGACTCCATATATTCTTTTGCGACGAACTAGAAGCAAACTAACACGATGCCAAAAGGTAAGTTTGTTATTAAGTGAGCATAACTTGACAAAGTTGTTTTGGCTTAAAACAACTATACACATTTGTTAAATAGGACTTGGCTCTTGCTTGTTGTTGCTAATTTAGTCCGCCACGATTTATTTTCTCTTCAGATCGAGGCGGACTAAATTGGCAACAGGCAACACCCACGAGCGATGATAAGATCAGGTCACGTTTAGAGAGCCAATGAACCAGTAGTGTCAATTACATTGATTCGACCGTGGGGGACGTGAAAGTTCGTCAATGATATTTTGTCAGTATCATTGTCGATAATACCGTGCGTTAGTTTACCTCTTTAGCCCTCTTTCTTGTAAGCACCCCTTCCAAGCTGCAAACTGGTTATGGCACCCCTTTCCAGAACTGATAAAAACATTGTTATGAGGAGTAAAAAACAGAATTACTTTGTTAACATAGGACGCAGTTGCGTCTGGAAGGGGGGCGATACAATGTTTATAGCATCTTGCCCCCCCCCCTCCAAAATAAGGTGATACCACACTCGGTTAAGAACCACGGATGTAAAGCTTTCAAAGACTTTGTATTATTTCAGTGGCGTTTAAAGCATGCGTTAATGCATTATAGGGGGCAAGGTAGTATTTACAGATTTGTTGAATCGTGCGATTTAAATTTGTGCCTTAAAACTGCATCACTTCGTCATCAATTGATGCCATCATGCAAACATCAAAAACTCGTGACACCTCTCCCCCTACTAAATTTTCACCTATCTCATGAAATTAATGTTGCCCCTGCTTGCCCTTATCACCTATTTACATAAAAGTTTTCTGTTCACGACATTCCAACGATGCTGCCCCTCGTCTGACAAGGTATTCCAGGTTTTAACTCCTCGGAACGATAAAAAGTTAATGGCCATATTTCGTTTGGTTCTAAATGTCAGATCAGTCAAAGCATTTCCTAGGCAGCTCATGAGTTTTCTGTTGATACGGTTTCTCATATGATTAGGGGGAAAAGCTTAATTTATTGACTATTTTCTTAATGGGTTTTAGTTGACTGTAAATGACAAGGCAAGAAAATGTAGGATTATGCTGAAGGTAACATTCATAATTCTTGTTACTTTTACCTTGGTATGTATGACAACAGGGTTAATGTTCTTGTTGTGACTCTACGATGGCTAGACAATCCATCTGTGAACCAGTATGCATATCTGTACTTAAGTACCATGTTTGGCGAACCTGGCCAAGAGGGATGCACTGGCTAGGATAAATAACTTGACGAAAGGAGAACAAGGTAATGACTATTCACAAACACTTGAACCGTAGCAAATACATATTAAGACTCGACCATTTTACAGCACTAGTTTTCTTTTAACACAAATAAATATATAAAGTATTGTTCTCAAATACACAACTGGGGGTCCTTTCTTGAATAGAGGTTTTACGCACGTTGGGGCTGTTTAATGTCTTAAACACTCATTTGAGCTCAAAGTTTCTTACTTCCTCTTAATCTAATCCATTCACTCAAACTGGACATTCAAAGCGTCCATCTTCATCCTTCGATGTTTTTTCTTGTTGTCTTTGCAGTCAACACAAGATCCTCCTGCCAATTCTTTCGAATCTTGAACGACAAACTTGCCAGACAATCGTATAGACATAGTATATGAAATATCTTAGTGTACTCATGACTACTAGTAAATGGCTTGTAATCCCTCTGCCACAAGCACCTTAAAAGCTATGGAAACTGACTACATTCCCGATTCCTTTTGGTAAAATCAGTACAAGACATGTTATCTATATAGCCTATCTATGTCAGACATATCTAAGGAACATAATAACCCGTTTTTCAGACTTCCTAGTCATCACTTCTTATTATCCACTTCCAAAGAATAATACTGTTCTGATTTTTTTGCTGATCCAGTTCCAGAGGAGCATAGGCACACAGCAACATTTATAGTATCACAAGCGTTACCATAGATACGCCTACATTTTTTACTTGGGTGGTATGAAGCGCAAAGAACTTCATATCTTGCCAAAGGATATAACAGTAGAATCTGGAGTCAAACCTGATGACCTCACAACTCCTAACTATCAAATTAGGCACTCAAATGACTGAGAGATATCGCCTTGGAAATGCAATTTATTAGCGCACAGACACGGTCGGGTATGTCCACAAGGAGAATAGGCCGAGAACAAACAAAGCCTGGGACTTCACGATGCCTTTATTGCGGGGAACAATTTACTTTGTGAAGACAGATGGGAACAGATTTCCGTTTTCCGAAATACTTCAAAAGAATTCGCACTTGGTGACTCAGAATACTTGAAAGCAGATCGTATGATCGACAATGTTGTTGAATCTTTAGAAGTTTGTGAGAGTAGGGGCTACAGGTTCACTTTTAGAAGTGCTGTCAACGCCGATGAATGGTTGTTAGGCTTGACTTTGGAAACTTCGTCCGGAAAATAGAACAGACACTTTCACCTATGAAGGACTTTGAGAATAAAATTGGCTGATTTTGTCCAAATTGATGAAGTCAGAGAGTTCAGAACTCTTCAGACGACTTAAAGCAAGAGTTCAGAAAATTCATCGACCTTCTACTAGCTAGGAACCTGTGCAGATACTAACCTTCCCCTAAAACTTACTTTTTGTAAATAGAGCATAAATAAATCCCTCCACACCCTCAAAAATAAAGAATTTGGATTGATCTTGTGTGCGAAGAATAACAAACCATGGAACAATCGGCACCACTAGCTCTCCCTTCACTCCTAGTAGAATGAGGTTACCTTCTACATGTACATTTTAGCCTCATGAAATTTATCTTTTATTTATCTAAAATAATTTGCAGCATTGATTTCTTTCTAATGATTCCATCATTTCATCATATCATTTGTAGTCCTCTTTTTTATACCACTCTGCAATTTCCAAACAAATTTGGACAAATTGTTGGACCTGACGTCAGTCCTCTCATGGGTAAGTCACATGCCTTTGCAACTTTACAAAACATATGGGAGTCAAGAAAGTAGAGCATCAGATCTAAGCTCCTGGTATTTTATTCCAGTGTCATGGCAATATGAACGTAACTGTGACATGAAGAATAGAATTGGCAGACATCAGGAGACTTGAAGTATTTCATGATACTTGCATAAGAAAGATTATGATCAAAGTATTCTGACCAAACCGCATTTACAACGAAGTACTGAAGAAAGGGACACAGCCGGTGTCTGTTGATGTAACTATCAGAGACAAACGTTGGAGATGATTGGACACACCCTGGGGTATGACATTATTTATGCTAAAACAGCACTAGCTTGGGCATCAGAAAGAACAAGGAACGAAAAAGCCACCTAGAACAGCACGGAGAAGAACTATCAAATTATCAAGAGGTGCAAATTGAAATTGGATAAATCTCCTGGAAAATCCTGGCAGTGTGAACAGCGGCAGAAGTCAGCTTCTGTCTGGACTCAAGCGCCCACCAAAGAATGATAATCATATTTAAGTAACAACAACAGCTTCTCAATCTAAAGAGATTTGAGAGGATTTTTACACCTCATACACACAAGGACAATGACTGTATATTAGATGAAAGAGGATCTTATCCTGCATGTTCACACGTGATGGATTCTCCAAACTTAACTATCCCCCTCAGACAGCAATGTGTTACGGAGTTGCCGTAACAGGTGCAACGTCTAGTAGCGGGAAGTGGACGAAGCAATAACGAGACAAATACGACGATTATTCTTAACGTAAATTACTTTATTCCCACGACATACAATAATCAGTTATTTACGTACATAATAGTTTTCTTTAGAATGTTCGTTGATGACGGCTTTAGGCTTCAATAGCAGTCGGTAAGATACGATTTCTTTCTGGGGTTTATTCTATCTTCCGTGTAACGGAGTAACGATTTCCAGAAAAGGCGAAATGAGCCTTTGCTTCTGGAGACAGGTCCGAGAACATTGACCGTAGGTAACGTCGGGCCTCTCCACAAACAACTGAAGGGAAACTCAAGACCAACTGTATTTATATAGCTTTGCGAACATCATGGTCTTCTAGTCTTCTGAGTGGCAGACACCCCCAGAACTAAACCTTACACGTTGGCTGCCCACTTGAACAAATGTCGTCATAGCCTTTTGCCGTCGTGTATACTTTCCTTTCATGATGAATTAGCCCTCATAGTTTAATTTTTAAAACACTACCCTATGACAAAATTAATGTCTTATATAAATCCGCATTTTCGACTATGCAACTTGACTTACAGATTAACTGAACAAAAAATAGAAAAGAAAGTAGAAAATCCGAAATATTTTCGAGTAAGCGTTTCTTAAGCGTTTAGATAATAAATGATTTTTGTTTCGCACCGATACTGATAAAGCCAACTGCGAAACAAAAAATAAGGTTTCTGGTGGTGGTGAAAATTCGGGATCGACTACCCGGGTTGTCGACTTTACTATTGCACTAGTTAGTGCAATGGTAAAGTCTGCGTTTTCGGTTTAGTAGATGCTGGGTTCGAACCGTACTAGCACCGTAAGCACTTCATGTTTATTGAATAATATATATAAGTATTTACATTTTATTTATTGATGTAGCTATTTGGGATTAATGTAAGCAACATAAGTCTATTTTTAGGCCGTGTATGTAAATACTGTAAAAGAAACTTACGTAAAAACGAGAGAGGTCATCTTATTTAAATCAGTTCGCGTACATCAAATAATGGTGCATTCTAAAACTTATTATAATGTTTGGAACTAAGATGGGAGCAGAAAGGTCAATCTCTTCTTTTCTCGCTCTGTGTTGCATTTTGTGACGTACAATGAACATAGTGACGTAACGACAGAGCGTCAGTGATAGTGACGTCAGATTAAAAAGGAGTTTCGAACTTGTCAGATTGCGTGGGCTAAGGTAATCAGTGCAATCAGCCATAAGTAAAACAACAGACGGATCGCATTAAGGAGATCATCGGTTACCAGGAAATGTCTGTCGGTGGAACTCAAAAAGCTGGACTTTCAACACCGCGCGGTAAAAAGGACCCCGGTCTGTTTGAAGCGAAGGGACATCAGCTGGTAGTGATAGAGGCCCTCCATGTACAAAATGTCGTGGTGAGTATGCGACAAAACCTATCATGGGTGCTGGCTATCAGAAACTTGTGCCAAAGTCCGACCCTGATCGAGGAAGTCATTGAGGATGAGAAGTTACAAGCAATGATCCTCAAGCACAAAGATTTGTTAGACAAGGACATAAAACAGGAATCTCTGAAAGAAAGGTTGTTGTTTTTTAGTCTACGCAATATCCTAAGATTTGTGGAAATCCGACCTCATATTTTGGATGCAGTGCAAGGTTTGTTAGATTATCGAGTTTTGTTTTTGGAAATTTACTCATAAGTGATACGTATAATATCATATGATTCACACTTTACCAAGATGTTTGAAAAGTTCAATCACAATAATACGGCATCGTTTCCAAGTAGCCGCAGAAAAAAAGCAGCTGTCAATAACAGAAATGTAACAGGCTTAGCAATTCTATAGTTGCATATCAGTCGGAGATGACGAAACAATTTGTCTGGACAAATAATGGATGTGCCTGATTATGATGACGATGAAAATGATGAGACCATCATCATCGTCATCATCATCATCATCATTATCATCATCATCATCATTACCATCGTCGTCGTCATCACAATCCTTGTTATCATCTTCAATAGTCACAACAAATTGTACGTCACAAGCGTTGATTTTACGTTCAAGTCACTCACAAGTATACCGTACCTTTGAATGCAAGCAATAAGCAAAAAGGATTTTTGTATTTTCGCCAAATGCAGGACCATCGAAAGCCAGCGAGGGCTCCGTGTTGAAAATAACTATGGGGACCGTGGAGGCTGGGCTGGAAGATTCACGAAGCCCTCACGAAGTACCTCGCAATATTTTTGTGTCCTCAAGCAGGGACACCTGGTTGGGGTAGTGGGAAGAGCTTGATTAACTCTCATTATTTTTTCTTCAAAAGGGGAACAGGTTGCTAATCAAAATAATTGCCAAAAGTCGCTAATAAAAGCAAGCTAATTGACATTTACAGTTATTTCAGAAATTATTCTTTATTTTATAAACCAATGGCTACAATCTCGTGATAGGTCAAGGTTTACCCTCGTCCCCTTCCCGTCCAATAATTAGCCAAGTGTCCGTTCCTACCCTCGAGGGGGTTGTGTAGGAAGGATTGGTGCAACGGATCAGCGGCACTTATCTCTCCTGCCCAATCCTTTTGACTGTATATGCCACTTTTAAAGTTCCGTTTCGTAGCCGCTTTATCTCTTCTCATTCATAATTGATATTTTTAGAATTTCAATTACAGTAGATCGTTTGAGTACCCATAACCTATTTCTGCTTCAGATTTTTCTCTTACTCTCTATTGTTTTACTTTTTCTGTGTGCGTGCCTTATGTGACATCTGGAGAGTGGTAAGAAGCAACAGAAAGCATTTTCTCATGAAGACATGCAGTGCTGGTAGGTAGAGACACAGACTTGCTCATAGACTCGAATCGAATCAACTCAAAGAAGAAGAAGAAGGCGTGACAAGTATCTACTGGAGATGGGTTGGTGAATGCCAAAATTGCTGGTGTGGAAATGGCAGTAGTTTGCTGGGCAACCGTATTTCCTCTAATAAAAGCCATCCTATGATAACCGCTACACCTTTAGGCCTGTTTTTATTTTTAAAAGTCGCCTTAGCATAACCTCTGCACTTAAGGACGGGTTTGTTATTGAAAGCCGTCCTCTAATGAAGGCTGTACTTTCAGGGAATATCTTTTTGTGGCGTGTTGATTATTAAAGCCGTGTATATTAAAGTCGAATAACATAATCTTCGTTTCTCCTCCTTCAGATTATTACACCAAAAGTTTGCGACTTGTTACTGGTACATGGTACATTTAAACTTCGCAGGGACAACTATTCTAACCTTTCTTTCTTCTTCATCGGCCACTGTTGCCTACACATGTAGAATCTAATAAGTTTTTAAAGTTTTTATTATAACTGGCATTTCTATGTCACCAGAACAGAGTTATAGCCCTCTCAGATAAGGATTTCATTTCTCGAATCAGTATTGTAAAGTGTCAAACTTTTAATATTTAGGGAACACAGGAAAACGTTGATAATCTACAAGGCTTCAATGGGGTTACCACTGCGGATAATGGGTCTTGACAGTTCCCTATCTTTGATATTTATTTCCGTTGCACCCATGTCCTTTGTATCCCCCTTTACCCATCTGTCCGCATGAAATACCTAAACCACCCTGGCTTAGCCTCCTTCATTTACACTCCCAGCTATTTGACTTGTGTTTTTCCTCTGACGTATTCGCTCTAGGATCCACCCTTTTTACTCCCTGTGCATACCTAAGCAGTTTCAGCTCTGCTACCTGCATTTCGGATTCCTACTCCTTCGTTGCCACATCAAGTACGCACAAAATTGTTGGTATCACCGCCGTGCAATACACTTTGCCTCTCACTACAGGTAGCAAGCTTCTTTCACGGACAATTCCCGTGACCTTTTTCTATCTATTCCACCCTGCTTACAGTCTCCTCTTCAAGTCGCTCTCTCGCAGACAAAAATCACTGCAACATTTTCAATATCAGGACATTTACTCCTTTCACTTGATGTTAAATTTTACATCCATTCTCTTTGCTTTCCCTACGGACTCCTGATTTTAATTGATAGTAAAAATCTAAGATAGTTATTATTTAAAGAATTTTATGATTAACCTTTTTTTTCTCAAATGCCCCAAATATTTTTGAAGGCCACAGGCTTAATGATAACCGGGCCTCACCCTATCTTCATCAACTCCTCTCTTTGATAAAACACGCGCCTCAAAGCAAATAAAATAAATATATGCCTCAAGGTTTGACTGAGGAAATACGGTGTAAAGGGAAAGGCAGGTTACAATGAGTTATCAACATTCTTTTTAATGGTTAGTACTCTCTTTCGTCCTATTCTTCGAACACAGCTAGCCCGAGTCCCTAACCCAATAAATACTTCACAGTACTTAAATCGTTTTTTATCTCTTTCATAGAAAAGACTTGTTTCACTCCTGAACAACAGAAATTTCTTCGTTGCATGAACAAGGTTGTCTGCTCAAGTGAAGAAAGACTCTTAGTAAGCCCATATCAACAATTTCAGCGAAGCCAGTACATAGAATTTGTCCAAGAGAAAGCTAAAAGGTCGCATGATCACATACTCCACTTGCAGCGGGAATTGGATATCAGACGGAGAGAAATGACTGATCAGGCAAGCCGATATTTTAATACTGGTGTCATTTAAGGTTGTCAGTTACCTTCTTTAATTTTTACTGATTATAATAATAATTTCTAGAGTCTACCCTGAGAAACTTTACTTAAAAGGTCGCTATTCATACTTGACAAAACAGCATGGTCTCATACCTGTACGTAAATAAGCACGCTCCACATGCTCCCAAGTGCCTAAATATTGCCCTATGTTAGGGTTTTCCAAACATCTACCAAGGAAATTCCTTTTCCAGCTTTCCAAATCCTTCAATTTTCACTTTCAGCAGAGATACAGACTTGGTTTGAACGTGAAGGGGTTAACCAGGATTTGGAGGAACATTGAAATTACGACTATGGTTTGGAGACAAGAACTTGTTTACCTAAGTAAATACCAAGAGCTCTTGCATAAACATATAGAAAGATTTACGTAAATTAAGCAATATCAAGCGTTTAAGCAATATAGTATTTGCTTATTATATATGGGGTCAAAAATGTGGAAGAACAATATCTCTCCCTCTCTGTGTCGTTGTAGGCCCTGTACGGCCAATAATAATTGAGATCGAAATGAGGTCATATAGTAATTCTACTCTTTAGTCCGATCAATGATGTAGCCAGTTTATGAACACGTGCTCCCGTGCTTGCAAATGGCTCCATACAAACATTTGCATCGAAATACACGAGACACTAAAAATAGCTCAAAATTCTCTTGAGTGCTCTGCTCTTCCCCAAGACAGAATTATCTGGGTACGGCCTTGGGTGTAACGAAACGCAAGTGAAAAAATATCGGCCTTTTTCTATTTTTCCTCGTATTTCAGAAAAACCTGATTTTTTTCACAATTATTGCTTAGGATCAAATGGGTAATGTTTTGAAATTCCGGGTCCTAATACTTTACGCACCCACATTATAAATCCAAGCTAATGGGATTTTCAAGGCCGATTTTCATCCTATTTTATTCTTATGTAAATGGTTATATCTAAAAGAGTCCTATAGTAGAGAATGTTTGCGAGTAGAAAATGTTTCAGTTGACACAACAAACCAAAACGATCTCTACTTTCCTGTGTCTTAACTTCAACGTCTTCAATTTCTATAATAAATTGTGTGAGTATTCCAGATACAAAAGTTGAATGGAAATAACGAATCTATCTATCTGTTTGTCTGTCTATATTTTCTGTATAGAATGTACATCTTTCTGTCTAAAGTGCCCTTCTGTTTTTGCGACAAATATTTCAACCCAAATCTGTTTACATTGTGTTTCATTGCCACTTAGACAGTGGTGATTTTAGTGGTGACCGAACCAACCACTGCTCAGGACGCATGCATCTCTCCCTCGTTCTAATGTATAAAAGAGAGTTACATGGGCCTGCCCATATCAATGTCTAGGAGTTGAGTTGAAATTGGAGGATAGGCCCACTGGAAGGAATACAGAGCCATCAGAATCTACGCTGCATAATATAGCACGCGTGCAACTGCGTGGCTATCTGCGGTATAGTGTTATTTGCTCCTCTCTACAATAACTTCTAGCAATACAAACTAATAGGAAATGATCAACACTGTTTGTTAATCTTTATCTAGAGATATACTCCTGTGCTTCTTTTGAAAGCCTTATGTGAAGTTAGATTCCTGTTTATAATTTTGGAAAGAAACTAGAGAAAAATTATGTCACTGACGTCCAAAACAAATTGATATTTAAGTAATAACACTTAGTAAAGAATATCAATTCTAGAAATAATGAGATTATCATGATCTTTTATAATTGGTAGCTTTCAGAAAAAGACAATATGATGTACATGCTTCATGAGGAAATTGAAGCCTTGAAGGGGGAAAGAGCGAAAGATCTTCTCAAGACGATGGACGACTCTGAGAAGAAGATCAACGATGCTGTCAATGCAAATGAAACGGAAGAAGCCAAGTTAAGGCAAGAGGTTCTTTCACTAAAAGCAAAGCTGAAAGAAAATGCAGACTACCACTACCAAGAAGAGACGGCCATTAGAAAGGTATGTTAAAGTCAATCTCCCTTCCGCTGTCAAGAGTAGGGGATGTGATGCAGTAAGGAATCACATTTCCCTGTATTCAGCCTGGTGAAATAAGGTAACAGGGTCTATTCCTCCCCGCCGTTATCTTTTCCCAGCTGATGCCATCTAGGTACCCATTTTCCGCTTTGGGTTCAAAGTAGGGGCTTTTAGATTGACCGCTAAGCGCGGACTCGAACCTTCAATATTGTGCTTGCTAGACCAGCTTCCCACCAACTATGATACATTGCCTCCCTTCCTAATCCGTAAGGCATATTTAACTTAATGAATATTAGCTCAGATATTGCAATGTGTTTGCAATCGGAAACAGTGAGCGCTACTATATGCGCAGTTACTATTTAGTTTCTCTGAACAGTTGTAACTCGAGAAAGTTACTACTACTACTACCACTACAACTACTACTACCACTTCTTCTACTACTACTACTACTACTACTACTACTACTACTACTACTACTACTACTACTACTACTACTATTACTACTACTACT
>JAAAKL020012553.1:0-12967 GCA_010016065.2 Carybdea cf. marsupialis auct. non (Linnaeus, 1758)
ATGATTAGAGACATTTGCGGATAATTTTAGGTATTTATAGGCATTTATAAATAATATAGATATTCATAGTTATTTGAAAGACTTTAATTGAGATGTTACATGAATCTATGTAGAGAGAGATAGAGAGATAACTGCCATATAACAAACAGGGTAATTTGTAGTTTGTTGCTCTGTATATATAGATATATAGCTAGAACTAAAGTGCTTCCCTTGTGCAAAGACAAATATTTTTTACATATGTAGATATATAAAGTTATATAGTATCAGTTGCTATTCAATAAGAAGACGAAAATTGGTTTTTATTCGTCGTACGCTGCGACTTATGAGACGGATTATTTCTTTAAAATGCAGTTTCGAGGCTGATGATAAAATATGTTAATTTTTTGCCAGGAAGAGAAGTATAAATACAAACAAGGAAAAAATTGTTTCATGAAAGTAAATACAAAGGCAATGTCCTTCTTCAAATTAAATATGTGGTACAAAGCTTAGAAAATGCGTAGAGAAACATATTGTTGCCTTACACGCGCATTAATAAAAGTTTTTGAATTGCTTTACCTTATTTCCACAAAACTGAAAAACACCTTTACTATAAGAGAAAACTGTTTTAAAAGTGAATGTAAGAAATAGTAGCAAGTCATTGTTAACATTTCTTCTGCGATGCATGCAGTTAACAATAACACAGTTTTCATTGCTTCAAAACAGGGTATGGTTTTAAAATAAATTTTTGTCCCATTACGTTTTGGGAAGACTTGCTACATCATTGACTATATGAGGCGTGCTGAGACCATTAAGCAAGTATGGCTACTGTAAGAAGAGAGATGTAAGACTTAAGTAAACAACTATTGTTCCTTATTTATTTTTAAAGATAAGAGACGTTAGATAGCTTAAGGCTACCAACTTTAAGCGTACATACAGACAAACTTTTGAGGCCTGACATATCCTAGCTAAATATTTGCACAATGATGCTACAAAATGAATACACAAGATCATTAGCTACAAAACTTCAAAATTAATAATGTATAAAAGGAATAATGCCCTCTAAAAATATGAAAGAAATTGAATCGCACTTGAAGCTGCTCTCAAACTGAGCATAATTCTATTCCAATATGATTACTGAGATCAATAGTGTTGCCAGAGAGGTCATGCGCCTCTTCGCACAAAGTGAGCAGACGTCGCCGAATTCATGGCAGATTTCATCCATTACATAATGGTCACAGCCTTGTAGTCCACACTGAGGATCATTTTTAAAATGCCCAACTACCCTTTGTTTGTAAGTGAATCTTTTTGGTAGCTTTTGGATTTATTTAAGATAGAGTTGAGGGTAGGGTAATAGAAAGCCCATTCATTCTTGGCAAAATCGTGCACGTTACCAAATGCTGCACTTTCTGGGTCAAGTCTTAAGACGTAACGTTATTGCTTTGTAGCCCAAACATCGAACAAAATGTCGTAAACAATGGATTTTACATGTCGCCTAAGATTTAAAGTCTCCCAATTGACAATTTGTCACATATGTAAATCTGCTAAGCTATAGTATTTCACATCTTTTGCCTTCTTATGGACTGATATTAGATGCCATAACAACTGCATGAAAACTGAAAACGTCTTATCGTGTATTGCTTGAAAACATCACGTAGGCAACGTTTGCACAGCACATCCATACTGTCCGATTGTTTTTTATGATAAACAATGTAATTTAAAAATCTAGCTGTTGTTTACTTGTAACGTTAAGACTACTTACAAAAATTAAACATCGAGTATGATTTGGTCTCTGTGTCACGTACGAAGCGTCTTTGAGGAATCTGATAGCATTATTTCTTTCAAGAGTTCATTAAGAAAATTTATGAATAGCTATATTGATTACAGGGGTCACCCCCTTGATTCCTAAGGTGGAGTTCTTTTCAATCTCTATAGAAACTAGTCAATAAGATTTAATCAATTAGGAGTAACATGATCATCATAATTCCTATTTCCAGCGTCCTGATTTACATATTATTCTGGTTAGAGTTTATACATCTGAGTAGAATGTAGTGCTTAACTATGTTTTAAGTAAGATGCTTCCTATAGTAATCGAAATAAAAATCAGCAATACAAAACAAGTTATTATACAAATTTCGAATGACATATAAGCTACAATTATTGTTAAGGTTAAAAGATTGTAGTGCAAGATAAAAACATATAACAGGTCCATACGTCCAGGCTTAACTTGAGGAGAAAATGTACTTCTATATTGAAGACCTTGCGTCTCTAGTCTGGTAGGCAATCAATTCCAGTATAACATAGAAGGAGCCTTGAAAACCATAGAGACATGTAAAGCAGTGTCTGAAATTTGGAAAAGTAGCTTGACTTTGACATGCATGCTTAATCCATTGGGATCCTTGCACTCTACGAGTTGACAAGACTTTTGCTCGATCTTTTGCTATGCGTTCAGCTGTCTGGAGTGGCAGACTCCCATATTCCCTGATCAAATCACTCCATCTTTTGGGTAGCCGTCCCCTGGCCCTCTTTCTTACGAAGTCGTTTTAGTAAGAATTTTGGACATATCTTTCATCGTTTCTTCAAATAACATGACCAAATCAGTTCATTATTCTTCTTTGAACCAATTGTAATATGTCAGTTTCAACATTTAACACCTTCATTAAATCAGCATTTCGAATGCGGTCAGATCTTCGTTTACCATCTATTCCTCTTAGATAATCATTTTGAAAAATTCTCAGCCTGTTCATGTCTTCTGTCTTCAGCGACCATGTTTCACATGCGTATGTGACAATTGGAATGATCATGGCATAAAAATGCTTGTTTTGATGCAGAATGATCTACCTTTTCTTGTCTAAATATTTTCCTTCAGTTTTCCAAAAGCTGATGAAGCCAATACAACTCCACGTTTTACATCATCTCAGGTATTTGGAACAACAGATCCCAAGAAAATGAATTGGTCAACACTTTCAATAGTGCTTCCGTCAATGAAAGATTGCTCTCCAAAAATACGTATGAGCACGTATTTGACGCATAGCTATGCTTGTTTGCAAAAGATTTAAACGATATTTCCATATTATATCAATACGCCTTAACATCTTATAAGAAAAACGTCCCGTGCATCTCAATCCTATCTGTCTTTTGTAGATACTTCTCCAACAGAGATGAGAATTTTCATGCATTTGTAGCATAGAGGCTAACCACTCTTGCCACTCTAACCACTCTAACCGCTCCTGCCACTCTAACCACTCTTCCGACTCTCACCACTCTAACCACTCTTGCGACTCTCATCACTCTAACCACTCTTGCGGCTCTCACCACTCTAACCACTCTTGCGACTCTCACCACTCTAACCACAAACCACTTTTGCCACTCTAACCACTCCTGCCACTCTTGCGACTCTCACCATTCTAGCCATTCTAAAGACTCTTGCCACTCTTGACAGTTTATCCACTCTAACCACTTTTGCCACTCTGGCCCCTCTTGCTACTCTATCCGCTCTTGCCACTCTTACCACTCTTGCCTCTTGTTTCTACTTTTTAGAAGAAATATCTGTTTATGAACTTGTTAACGTTCTTTGCTATTAAACTGCACATGAATTGCTTACGCATCAAAGAGTATATCATTCTTGGGTAAACATATACTATATGTTTATTTTGTCAATAACATTTACTTAGGTAGCACGTTCTTAGATCAACTCTTGGAAAGCACAAACTAGTCAAACCTCGTGAGGTGTCGGATATCTACATGAGAACGCGCCAATCTTTATTCATGATCATGAACTCGATGTTGTTCTAGGCTCATAGTATTGAAAACGTGCCCAAACTGATGACTTTGATAAATTACATGCCACAGAACCATTTCAAATACACGATTAAACTGAAACTTTTAATTCCTTGATACCCTTACGATGAGACTCCAGCGATCACAAATCGGTTTGGTAATACGTTGGAATAAACACACTACTACAACGAGCACAGAGTTTTTAAAATGTATGTTTCATAAGACGCCCTTGGAACTCCTTAACGACCTATTTAGATGAAACCTAGATGCCAGAAGAAAGACTATATCGACACTACTGACGTCATCAATGTCATTCTATTGTAGTCGTCTCTGTTCGTACCTTCGCAACAGTGAACTAATTTTAATTATAATGGGAACGTTGCGGTCTGTCCAGATAGGTTGTGGCTAGACCTGGTATAGGAGTTTATCCAAATATTAGACTTAGTTTTGTTGAAAGCTATTTTAATAGCCAAGCCATAATTAGTTTTCTGGTATTGTAAGCAGAGAAATAAGTGAGCTGGTCGAACAATGGTTTCTCTTCCTCTGTTAAGTGTTCTCATGCAGTAAAACCTAACAATTCGAAACTTCACATGATTTTAAGCGCCTTGAAATTACAGAGATGAAAACCGACCGCAATGTAGTTGGAGTGTATTCTCAGGATAATAAGACTCTGTGCTTATTAATAAACCGATTTTGTACTCGTGGATTGTCGGCTGTGTGAGGAAACCCTTCAAATGCATGCAATATGTACATTACTTTCAGAAACACTGCATCGTATCTTCCTCCACAACGGCTACTGCAAAAGCAGGGCTAAGTATTTCCATGGAAGACTAGAGATGTCGATGGTGTATATCTGCGTAAAATAAGCAAATAGCAAATAAGCCTGTTATTTGGTCAATAAAGAACTTTGCCCACCTTTTTTCAACCATTTTTAAAATATCTTTACCATTGAGT
Source organism: Carybdea cf. marsupialis auct. non (Linnaeus, 1758) (assembly GCA_010016065.2). Lineage (NCBI taxonomy): Eukaryota > Metazoa > Cnidaria > Cubozoa > Carybdeida > Carybdeidae > Carybdea > Carybdea cf. marsupialis auct. non (Linnaeus, 1758). Next base: position 4,711 of record JAAAKL020012553.1, read on the forward strand.
ACCTATTGAACTGTGGCATTTGGACAAGAAGAAAAAAATTTCGGAAAGTCAAGGACTAACTATGTTAAAGAAGATTGTAGAGTGTAGTTTGAGTTTATGTAATTACTCTAGTTATAAGCACGTACTACGTTCTTGTCTTTATCAAAGAAATTTCATACTCTTGGTTAACTTAGGCCAGAATGTTTCTTAATCTTGCATCAAGTTTTATTAAATACATCAATCCATTAGGAAGAAATAAATATCAGATTCATCATCATCATCATCATCATCATAATCATCATCATAATCATCATCATCGTTTTAAGTACAATTCGATTCCAGCATGCGTTGGACGGGTTTTTATCTAATGGCTCTTTTCCAGGCCTCCGGACTTTTTGTAAACCTTAGTCGTAATTTAAACTGCTTAAGGTTCAACTTTACAAGCTGACACCATGTTTTCCATTGTCCTCATCTCTACCTCTATCCACCAATCTTAATGAACCTGCAACTGCTCCCTTGAATTTAAGGGCAGTGAATGGCAGGCTGACGTTTGCCATGATAGCTTTACAACATCTCAGCAAAATGCTGTTGTTTTTCTCATTTTGCGAAATGATGAGCTGGATTTATTAATAAGATCATAACAAGCATGATCCAAGTGTTAAAATTGTACATTTGTTTTTGTAAAATGTTTGTCCTCAAATTTTCACTGAAAATCTATATGTACATAAAAAATGCGACTTGTGCTCAGCGTTATTGAATATTGGTTATAGTTTATTGTTTTGTCCTTGCTTAAGAAGTCCGTTCACCATCCAATGCAAGTTAATAATATCTGAGCATTTCAATTGTTGTTTGTATTCTGTAAAATTATTCAACTCTGAACGATAAAGCCGACTTCCAATATCTTATTTAATTCGATACGAAGAGCGATGACAAAATTATCAGTTTCTCTTTTGATACTGCACTCTAAATCATTTGAAGGTATTTAATAACTTGCACGATGTCATGAAATGCGATTTACATATAACGATTAAAATGGCCGTATATGATTAAATAAAGCAGACTAGCCCATCACCGGTTTTTTTGTGTTTCCCATTTCTGGGACGACTCCCCCATCAAATCCTAGCTCCATCGCTGTACCTCGACCAGTTAGATTTTAATTCTTTTCTCAAAAAGAAGTGTCCAAGGATTATTATTAATCCATATTTTAAGATATTTTCTCGTAAAAGTCAAGCTCACTGAATAATTTAAAGGAAAATCTCCCCTAGTTATGATCGGTTACGGCTTCACTCCTGTACAATGCGTTTATAGGGAGAACCGATATCAGACTCATCATACAGTTCTGTGGCGATCTCGCGGTGTCCCATAGTTAAATCATGGATTATTTTGCGTACGCAGATTCAACTTCGCGTTAGTTGCTAGTGCTAGGGCTTTTCATTTCGAGCAGTCCGAATCTTATTGCCTATAAACAACTGTTTTGCTATTTGTCACAGCAAGAGAATCTTTTCTCAAGGCCTCTACAGCAGCGTTAAGTTCCTTCAAGTTAAGATCGAGCATCGATAAAGGATTGTTCATAATTCGATGCACTTTCAATCAAATCCTTGTACTTATTGTGGCCATCTAATTCCAACAACGGTAAGTTATGATTGTGCCATTATAGCTCTATACAACAAGGCATGGTTTATGTAATCTTTGATACTTTCTCGCTACACAGGTTTGCTGTATACACTTCATGTATATTATTTCTATTAGAAATCGCCAAGTAAGCATGTTGATAGGTTATGGAACACTTCTGATTTAAACACATTGTTAATGATAGATGATAGTTGTAAGTCTGCTCTGACATTAGTAATTCTCTTACACTTGTCTTCATAACTAGAAAAAGTGATTGCTTATTTATTAATGCATCTCGCAAATATCAATGCGTAACACATTTATCCTATCTTGTGGTTACATAAATTGGCAAACGTTATAAGTTATAGGTTTTGTTTTTCAGCTTTTGTGGTTGATGATATCGTCGATAAAATCGTTTAAACATTTGAATAAACGTGCACTTTAGTTCCAATGGTTGCTGATCGTGCCATCTACCCAGCATTCATTTCGATTTTGAAAACAAGGGGATTAAGTATTTTCTTGCAGAGTACCGTTCATGAGAGATTCGACCATGCTTTGAGCAAGGCGCGCTTGTTCTACAAATCCTGTAATCTACCCTTTATGAATTTACTTTGCGTGCTGTTGAATCTAACAATTATACCATTAGCACATTCCCTATGATTATAGATATGATGTACACTTTGGGACTAACTTGATTAAATTTCAAGCGTCTAAGACAAGGCAAGACAATCTATCGACATGTTAAACTTAAATCGAATTTGAGATCTTAACATCACAAGTGATTGTAATCCAGAACGATTCCCAAGCATAAAAAAAACTCAAAGAGGGTTTAAACTTTGGAACACTTGATTGATGGCGAGTATAAATTTAACATTTGTCAATTTAGAGTTTAGTCCTAATAAGAGATGCTGCTTCTTTTGAATGTATTCTATTGCCATGTAAGTTATTTACCTATATATTCTCGCTTATGTCTGTTCTTTAAGATCTTTAAGATAAAAATCTGTGTTATACTCTTACCCTCATGAACATCCTTTTCTTTACCTTTTACTAATTGTTCACTGTATTTAACTTATCAGTTCATTGCTATTCAAACCATTTGAGTCTGAACTGATTTAACTGCTACTACCAAAGCTTTCCATATCACATTAATATACTAGTTATTCTACCGCTCAAATTTTTGTCCCCTCGACTTGTTTTTGGATTTTATGTATTATGGTTATGTCACCAATTGAAGAAATGGAAAATGAACAGCAAAATATTGTTTTGAAGTATCTTTTCTTACAACTGATAACAAACTATTACTCGACAAGATCAATACCTTAGTTTCATATCCAGACCAAGCTCTCTTTGTTGTTCTTACATTAAGCGTACATCAACATCAAAAGCCATATCTTTTTCCTCCCATTGGGGTAGGTCAACCTTTAATTAATGTTCAAGAAGAATTTTAAACAACGTGATAACTTCCTTTGTTGTTTTTAATCAAAATTATGCTGCTATGTTTTATGGGCCTGAAAGGACATCAAAGTAGCACAAAACAGCAAAATTAGGACTAAAAAGCTTTGAAGCAGGGTTATAAAAACGATTCCACTATTTCGAGCTATATTTATTCAGCCTATACTTTCACTAAATCTCCCCTTATCTAACATTACGTAAAATTTCCCTTTACTCCATTCCAAACATTAAACTTTTAGCTTACTGTGCCTTGCATTAAAAGGCTGGGAATTATATCCTTTCACTTATCCCTGTAGCGTTTTGCATGTAAATATGATATGACCAGCGGTACATGTGATACGTTTGTATGGGTACTCTAGCTGAAACAATCACTGGATTGAAATTTGTACTCTGCCATACCGTTCCAAAGTAAAACATTTCCTGAACGTTGAAGTAGCACTATGACATGTAACGGTCCTAAACTTATGGAATTATCTTAGATTTTCTCATTTGCCAACTCCTTTTTGTTTTTATGCTTATCCAACTGTTAGTCATGACATGTTTTAAGGCCTTGTTTTTTTAAATAGCACTCCCTATTTAAAGTAGCATTTAAAAATATGCTTTTCCACTTGCCACTTGCTCATCAAATGTGCTACCTTGCATTTCTGTTATTCACTGCTACCCTTCTAAAGTGAATTTCACATTGTGATTCCCTTTTATCCTAATTTCAAACTATCGATATAAATTTAAATTAGACTTTTTGTCACACAATCCGTTAGATAAGCATTTAGTATACCAGGGGTGGCCAAGGTGGGCCAGGGTTTATTTGGCCCTCGATATCTTCTTGTGAAATACACTCATCAATGTTAGAATTAACTGCATTTTGTCCTATGCAAAATCATCTGAAGGCTCTATCTATCTATAATAGAATTGTTCCTTCTTTTGGCAACAATTTAATAATATGCTTTTGGGGATGATTTATTTATTTTCATATGTAGTTCATCATCCAAATCTTATCTAGCAAAATATGGCCAATATTGCAGACAAGGTTGCTCACTCCTGTCACATATATAGAAACAATGTCTTCTCTAAATTTAGCCCTCCTTCAGTTCTCCTTTCCGTCCAATCCTGGTCCCTGTGTTGGGCTCCAGGAACTGATTTTGTTTTCTCGTTGCGTATTGAAGTCAACTGTTTGTCAGTTAAGGATATCAGATGTGTAAATACAACAACAACTGTAATCCCAGTACCCTTGATGATAAAAGTTGAAATTTAAAAAAAAAACAACGTTCCCCATAAATGATATGGTGTTGGTATCATGAGCTCCTCGTCTCTAACTGTGTTTAAAATTGCAATGATCCGTCAGAGCTACAAGCTCGACAAAATAGTACATTCTTCATAGTCTAAGCATATATTTAGGCCGTGTCTGTCATATTACCATTTCACTATTTGTGGAAAAGGTGCTGTGAAGAGGATAGAAAAACATTAAAACTGTCTAGAGCCTGTTGTTAATGCAGTGGCAAAACGGTGGAAACATGGTGTTATCTCACTTTGTTAGTGGTAGAGAGGTTGTGGTAAAAGTATGTTCAAATAGTGGAGCAGAATGTACTGTACAGCAGAAACCAAGTGGTGGAAGCTATGTAACAAAATTGTAGTAGAATGGTTTAATGGTTATTAGAAAATTGTGGTAAAGTAGGAAAAATATCGCGGTAACATTGTGGTCTTGTAGTGAATGCTTTGTGTGTAAGTCTTGTAGAGGCGGTGCTAAAAAGTCAAAACCATGATTTTATGGGTTTGTTTAAAGTACGCAGTAAACATGCAAATAGGTAATGGTGCGATAGAACTGGATTTCTCCTGTTATCATAAAAGTAGTTGAAGAATAATTGATTTAAGTAACATAAATCTGTCCCTGAAAAGTAAAAATGAAGTGAGGGGCCAAGATGTAGCTATAATGGCTCTTAGTTTACAGTCTTCTACCCCCTGTTTTCGATAATATTTAGTTGTTGTTTAGTAGGAATTTCAGGAAGACGGCTACACAAACCTTGTTGCCAATTGAGAACCCTTCTATTCGATAAATAAACTAACTAACTACTAAATGCAGACAAAGACAGAGTAGCTTTGCTAAACATTATTTGTTAAAATTTTTACATTTTTTTTTTTTTTTTTTTTTTTTTTACTAAATTTAGGAAATAGGGGAAGTGACTATGAAGAATGATAAACAATTCTGAGAGAATGAGTTATGATAATGCACACTCCTTGTATTGAAGTGATGCACTTACTTTGAACCTGTGATACTCTTTCTTTGGTATATACAAGCTAATCCACCTGAAAAAGTGAGAATAATCCGATTTGAAAAAATGAGAGACGTGGTCTCAAGTAATTTAGTTGTCTATGAAAGTACAATAGTGGAGATACATTTCAAAGTATATACCTGTCCTTTTACGATAAAATGCCGTAATCTTTTATTTCCTAATCATGTCATTAGTTCTTCTGACAGCTGAACACCACTTTAGTATTATCACTAGTACTAATAACAAGTTTATGACCTTTAATTTGAACGATAAACCTTTTATTGTTGTAAGAATGCATTGTATTGAATGTTACTCCTAGAATCGATTCTTGTTACTCATTTTGCTTCTATCACTTCAAATAATCTTAAAACTCTCCGTCCTCATTACTACTTTTACTCTCTGAATTCGTAAGAAATTTTTAGTACATTTAGAAATTTTTATTCCTTAAAGCTTTTCTCCTTTTGAAATCTAAAACTTTAAGGTTCATTATATACTCTTAGTGCTCTTCAAGATTATATACTCTTAGTGCTCTTCAAGATTATATACTCTTAGTGCTCTTCAAGATTATATACTCTTAGTGCTCTTTAAGACCATTAACCATTGAAACTAAGTTGCTCCAAGTTGTAATTGAAAGTAATGATAGCCATGGCGAACTGATTTTGAGGAGATATTGTTACTGTCCATGGGAGGTAGATATCTTACCTTGAACGATACGAGAGAAAGAGGAAGAGGATCTAAAAATCCACTTTCTTTATTTATTTCCTTAGTGAGAGGCCCTTATATCTAAACCTTTTAGTTTCATTTTATATACTCTTAGTGCTCTTCAAGACCTTTAACCATTGAAACTATGAGTAACATCCCAGGAAACCTTTCTAAAGTTCTAAAAGACAAGCCTTTCTTGAGTTAATCTAAAAACGGAAAAAATTTAGTACAAACATTGAGTTCCTTGATATCTTTTGTTTGAAGAGATACTAGAAGAAATTGGAAATGTCACCACCGGGATTCGAACCCAGGACCCACGCATTCGCGGCGTGCTGCTCTACCTACTGAGCTATGGTGACCCGGTGTAACATAGTTCACTTTTCTCTAGTCGCCACATTAGCTTCTGAGACTCCACAAGTGGGCATCGCATCCAGCTCTACACTATTGTGGTGATTAGCGTCTCTGTGAAATGTGGCTTGACCATGGAAGGACTGAGATTTGGCCCATCGTATTTTCCACTGCCCATTGACAGTTAGAAAGTGTTATAGAGAAGAGAGGATTTGAAAATATCAAGTTTGAAGAGATACTACAGAAAAGTGAAAATGATATCTCTTACCAACCTACGATATAAATCTGAATAAATTCAAGTGCTTTTCAAGCATGATAATGTCTTTGTAGTTACTTAGACAGGAAAAAATATGAAAATGATGTTAATAGAAAAAAGAGCATTATGGGAAAATGACGTCATAACTAATCATAAAGATTTTGGCAAAAATATATCTTGATTGCACAACAATTACACATAAAATTTAGGACATTGCTATTATCTTCAGTCAAAGCTTCATAGATTATGGAAATGTCGCGAAAGATGGTCAACCTTTTGTTCTATTTACTATTTAATAAAATAATGTAATTCGTCCCATTTTAGCGGTTTATTTCCTTAGTATCAAAAATGAGAATTAGTCTACAGGCTCTAAGTATTCTTACTTGATTTAGTAATTGTACTCTTAGTATCTTTAGGACTAGAAAATAGAAAGAAGAACTCAGGTCTATCGTATAGTTCATACGTATTCGTGCTTCTGGAGCATTCCTATTATGAGTACAGTAATTGCTCTCCGTACTTAAGTACTTTATAAATGATCTTAAGCTTAAATGTTCATGGTTCCTTGTTAATCTTTATGATTTTGTAATCTTGGATATTCTTTCTTGTATCTATTTCTATAGATGCTGAGGTTTCTCTTATAGCACGTATCAATTCCTGCTTCTGGAGCATTGATATTAAAAGAACAGTTATTGCTCTCTGTACTTAAGTACTTTATGACTGATCGTAAGCTTAAATTTTCCTTGGTTCCTTGGCTGTATTTATGACTTGTACTCTTGGACATTCTATCTTGTATCTATTTTTAAAGATGCTGTGGTTTCTTTTATAGCACTTAACTATTCGTGCTTCTAGAACCTTAGTGCCTTAATGCAAAGGACGATCTTTACGGTAAGGGCCCTTAGTGGTTCTTATTTCTCGAGACACTCAGACGATAGAGGTGGATGCTGAATGACAATATGCCTTTACTTACTGTCTCATCGTTTAATTTTATATTTGGCATGAGTTTAAAATGTCTAGTGATATTTGCTTTTATAGTTGAAACGACGCCACCACAATGTACCGTAACTTTTTCCATAAAATAAGTCCGAACATAATAACGCCTGCAATATATCTTAATACGCATATGGGACACCAATCTTTATAAACAGGAAGAGAGCGTAATGCTTACAGTAAAAGAGCTAATATCACCTTATTTCTGAATTGGAGATTACCTAGTAGGCACCTAATTGCCTTACAAGGATACTAGCAAGATTAATGCCTGATCTGACTTCTCAATACTTTTGACCGTTCTTTCCTCAGTCCTGAGGAAACTAATTGATCTTATGTCTACTCGGAAATCTCATGGTTTTGGACGATTATATCCTAGTTCTGTGACCTGGGATGTAAGTACTTGTTTTCATACCCTGATTTCTGGTTTTGGTCCTGAACTATTGTATTATAAACACGTAGCAGTGGTTTACGAGTCGTCCACATAAAGTACTTATAGTTCAGACTGTTATTACTACTATGTGAGAGTAGGCCATACCCCTAAAATAAGGACGTGATAGGCCTATAGTCAATAATGTAATACCTTACAGTCGAGGAAGTGCATGAACAAACAATTGTGATGGATTGTATGCACAAGCATTGAGCTTGCATTATATCG
>JAAAKL020012554.1:0-12966 GCA_010016065.2 Carybdea cf. marsupialis auct. non (Linnaeus, 1758)
TAAAGCAATCGATTAATAAAAAAAGATATGCCAAGTTTGGGGGATTTCGATATCTGATTTTATACTTTACTTTTTGATAATAAAAATTACCTTTTATTATGGGAAAGAGATGAAAAAAAATTGAATTTTATAAGAATTTTATATCATCAGACAATTTAAATAATCAAAGATAATTTAAAAGTTGTTGCATTTTTACATCAATTTGCAACAAGGAGATAACGAAAATTTGAGCCACTGCGCTTGGAGAAAGTTGTGGCCACGGGATAAGTTATACAAACTTTGTTCTTTTATAGTTATGATAACAGTTGGGATACATTACAAATTTTATTTTGTGTCTGCCTTTTACCGTTCAGAAGATGGCAGGGCTAAGGTTCTGCTCATAAATGCCGCGTTTTGAAAAACTTTTTCATCAATAGCTAGACAACGTCTCAAATGTTCAGTTTTTCATTTTGATTCGTTTTTTTAAGTATCAATAGATGTCGAGTTTTGAGAAAATTCAGAGAAGCAGAAGAGTAAGCCAGCAACGGGATTGAAAACCCTAACGCACGCATTCGCGGTGTGAGCTCAGCCAACATCACAAGGCAAACTTCTCTGATAATACAGTCTATTTCTCTACTAAGGTCGCCATATTAGCTCGTAATACTCAATTGGTGGATCTGTGGAGGTTTTGAAGGGTGCAGGGCCCTGAGCCGAGAGAGTTTGTGAGGCCCTATGACGTCATGCATTGCAAGGAAGTTCAGCCATATTCGTACTACGGAAGTGCCAGAGACACTTTATTCCTTCCAGTGGATACAGTTTCGAGTTTTCACTTACTTCCATGTTATTGATATGGGCAGTCAGACACATTCTTTTTTCTTAGCATTGAGGGGCAGGGCCCACTACAGACGCGGAGCCTCGGGCCATGGCCCCGTCGGCCTCTCCCTCAAGCTACCACTGGTTTACCCCTTTTTTCAAAAGGTGAAATTTAACGCCTGATGTAACTTGTTAAGTTTTGTTAGAGATTCATCGCACTCGGTCTCATATTAAAATACGGCGAATAAATCATCTACATGTCGGAAATAAACAGAATTTTCGGGCAGAATTCAAAACGAATAAGTTCCTAGAAGCCGCCAAAGATAAGTAGCCAGCGCTGTATCCAAGGCATTGCCCATGCTTACCCCATTTCTTTGACGGTACAGCTCATCACAGAAGCTGCATGAAACACCAAGTGTCACTACCTCCATGAATTCAGTGATGGATTCTCCCGTCGATACGACGTACGAGAGCTCACTTGTTCGATCAGCTGAGCCATCTACTCTGTGAATTAGAGTGCAAGTGGCTGAGTGGACCACAGTCACTTGTACCCTTCACGTGTTCTTCAAGCATGTTCAGCGTGACACATTTGTGACAAGGCTGGGCTGTCCAATCACAGGTACAATCTATCCGACAGGCTTCTTGAGTTTCCGTCTTCCCAATTTCCCTCACATGGACTGGGTGGGCCTCGTGACCATGGTAAAGAGCAGTTGTCAAAGCTTTCCAGCGCTGGAATCGAACCCGGGTCGGTGGTTTTCAAAGCAAGCTTTTAGATGACACGGCCACACGCTCCACAATTCAGTGTATACCTCCTCAGGGAACGATGGACGCTTGAGGCCTCCCTGATACAGTTGAAAATCTACCTTAAAAACAGGAAATACCAAATAATTGTAGTTATCGGCTGCCACATAGAGGCATTGACCCTTTCAATCGAGGTATTTCAAGTGTTCCCTTTGTAGAATGAAGACTAAATGGTAGTAGTAGAGCTGTGCTAGCACGAGGCCATTGAAGAGTATTCAAAGAGATGATGTAGTTAAAATGTGATATCATATGATTCTATTTACTAGAATGATACAGAATAGGGTATGTAGTAACTAAATAAATTTAATGTTTTGTGTTTCACGTGCTGTTATAATGACTAAAAAGAAACATCGGTGTGACAAGATCGCGATGGTGAAAAATCGTGGGACCACTTGGAATCAAACCCACGGTTCCCGTAGTTGTGCAACGACGACGATTTTTAACTAAGCTACGGTCCATTACCAATGAGAGAGAGAAATTTAGGATGTCTATTGTTTGGATATTGCGTCACTACACAGTAGTAAAATGCTATGTACCAGAATATCTTAAAAATAACATCACATAATATTTAAATATTTCAAAACGATAAAGCAAAATATAATTTAATATCAAGTAATTTACCGTACCGTAATCTAAGACGAAATGTTTTTATATTTAGAAAAAGGCAGCGAGGATGACGGGGCACTGACGCTTCTTGCATTTCCTATGATTAGCTAAGTCCAATAGCAAAACCTGCTTAGCAGTCCTCTATCACATATATTTATAGCATAGCACTTTTCAACGAGATGCATCTGTGCTATAATTAGCTGTTATAGATACTAGCTCTTTTACGTTTGTAGGAATCAATATGGAACTGAATCATGCAATTCCGCAACTAAAGGACTCTGCGGTAAGTTTCCAGGTTTTCCATAAAAAAGTGTAAAATGTAAAAAAGTAAAGTAGGCACATGTGTAGAGTAATACCTGTTTTCGGCATTTTTTCTCTGCTGCACATCGTACGACACAACAGTTCTAAGTAGAAAGGTGTCAGAACTCACTTGTGTATGATTACGAAACATAGACTCTTTACACTTCAAGATCGAATAAGAATAGAGTTGTTAAAGACGTCAGTACGAGAGCAACAGGAAATTCGTGACTATTTTGTGAATGCGTAAATGTGTATGTAGGAATTTATTAGAAAAGGTTGTGGCGAAATTGCATGGTTGAGAATTTCCTTGATGTTATAATTCATACGTAATAAACTGTGAATAAATTGATTTTCTATTTTTTTGTTTTTCATTAGATTTTTTACGTATAACTATTCCTGTAAAAATTAGAAGGATATTGAGATTGCGAATGTAAAAATTTTTTGGATTGTGGATTAATAGATTGGAGAAATCAAGAGAGATACAGTCCTCCATGATGATTGTAACTCTACAGTGCTATCGTCGAAGACGTCGACGAGGCAACGAACATAGAAGTCATAGCTCCTTCTTTTGCCCACCAAACTACGTGCAAAGGTTTTGTACACTTTTACTTGTAACAAGAATGTGTACACTTTTACAGTGATGCAGTCGCCCCATATCTCACATTTCACATTGGAAAAACCTCTCCTGCGCAAGGTGGACAAAGTTGACGTCACGAACGTAGTATAAAGATTTGTATGATGTCATCGCATTCGTTTCTGTATGTATGATCAATCTCTGTTCATTCAATAATCACATGCTGACATCAACAGATACTGTTCGTATTCATTTGGTTTATATGAGTTCATTACATTTTACAGCCTGTTCTATCGTTGTTCTCAGAATCGATTATAAGTTACGGAATACTGCTAAACATGAATTTTATATATACCTTTACAAACACTCTCTCTAAATCAGGAATCTTATCTTATTAATCGTACAATTCTAGAAATTCAACCATTCGTAAACATTTTTCAGACTTTCGTCAGATAGGCCTAAAACAAGGAACGAAAGAATTAGAACCCTTGCAAAATTCATTTAAATTTCGGAAATATACTGTTTATAACATTAGCCTGCATCTTATCAACGTGCAATTATACGACCGTAGAATAAGAAAGATGTTCATAGCGAGTTTAAGGAAGATTCACAAATAATCCACAAGATTACTAGATGTCGATTACACTTTTTTAGCTGAGAAAGTACCCTAGATACACGAATATTAGGATCCGGTAGCTCTATTCGCACATCTCCCTCGCGTTTGCATTTCATCTGATCGATCGGGTACTTCTTGTACCTTAATGTTTTCATACCTTTTCCTCAAAACGATGAGTTTTGGTGCTAGAAAACGGATAAAAAATTTGAAGAATAACCAGCCTCAATCAAAACTTACTGCCTCTTATCTTATTATCGAGTGAAAGGGCTGAATCCGATTTTAGAATTGGGAACAGCACTTGCTTTCAATAACACATTTCCTCGACTCCCATTCCTCTTACTTTGAAGGTTCAAGGGCTTATCCAATTGATCATGAAACCATTTCCCAAATCTCATATAAATTCCCTTATTCATTTCTGTAGGCGTTTAGATATTTACCAGACATCCTCGAAATGGCTAAGAGGATGGGCCTTTCCATCAACCATGTGCATAGGACCACCCGTTGTTTTCCACATTGACGGTGAAAGAGTCAAGAATGTAAAGCGTTTCAAGTACCTTGGAAGCTTCGTTGCAGATGACTGTTCATTAAAAGAGGAGCTAACAGCTAGGATTTAACAGCTACGATTCAAGCAGTTTCCTGTGCATATGGAAGATTAAGAGACAGAGTCTTTGACTCACATGAGTTAACATATACAACCAATATCAAAGTCTACAACTAGTGTCTAATGCCATTGCTGCTTTACGGTTGCGAAACATGGACTCTTCACTGTCATCAAATCAGACAGTTTCGTACTGTTCAACAACGCCATCTAAGAAGAATTTTGAATAAAAAAAGGGATGATTACATCAATAACGAAGGAGTGCTTCACCGCGCTGGCGTCGAGGATATTGAGATAAAATCAGTGTCAAGTCGTTTGCACTGGCTCGGCCACACTTCTAGGATGAGTAATGAGCGCCCAGTCCAAAAACTATTTTATGGTGAACTAACTGAAGGGACCTGTCCTATTGGACGCCCTAAGTTAAGATACAATGACACCTGCAAAAGCGCTTTGAAATGCGGATGCGTCTTGAAGGATTGGCGTAAGAATGTTGAAAATCGCCCACTTTGGAGATCGACAATTAGAACAACATGTGAGCACGTCCACCAAAAACGCGTTATTTAAAGCTTACGAAGCGAAAAAGAAGAAGAGACGAACAGAAGCCTGTGCACCAATGGATTAATCAATTCATTTATGAACTTTTCCATGAACTTTGTTGATGTTGTTGTTTCGACTGTGCTTGTAAATATCTTATTATGCTTTCTGATTATCGTATGTATTAGGATGCATCCGTTCAGTATGTCTTACCCGTTTCGGGTTAAGGCGCTATGATGAAGATGACATATGAAACAAATTTGATAATATGAAATTGGCTATTAAACCAAGTGATATACAAAACATCTACATATCCATGTAACCTGACAAATACTTTAATTTAGTTAAAATGGCCATCCAAAAAGTACATGACAAGAAATGCACTTATTGAATTGAGTATTAAAACTGCACGAAATAGAGAAAACATTTTAGTACTGAAAAATTTTTTAGTCTGACACTCCTGAGAGTACAAAATCGTCAGAATTGAGATAGAAAGAAATCAATAAAACTTATACCAAACTGTTTTCTAAAAGTAGCCAATCAGATGTCTGGCTGCTAGATTGGTGCTGTTTTGACCAATCAGTGTCTGTGGAACAAAATAGTTAGCCAAAGGCTTAATGAAAAGACAAGTTCCCTTTTCATCGAACCCGTCCACATCAAAGTAACAAAACCGTTGCTTTGCAGACAAAAAGAATTTGTCTTTTCATTGGGCCATTTCGGCTCACTATTTATTTCGTATAGGTTTATTGTTTTGTGCCACCAACAAACTATTTGAATTGAGAATTGTGCCTTTGTGCATTATCTACAAATGGCTGAAAGTGAAGGCAAAAGCAGAACTTGGTACTGTAACACAATCACATTAACGGTTCTGAAAAATAAAAACCTCCAGAAGGCAAAAAGTTCAGTGTAATCGTTTCTAAGAAATTATCATGCAAGTATCTACTAGTATACTAACTGTTATTCAGCTACAACCGAATAGGTTAGGTATGAATAGACAAAATGTGCCAGCCTGAGATAACAGGGGTTTAGTAATGGGCATCGTGTACTAACCACAAGGGACTCATAACAGTTTATGAACGATTGTACAAGGAGTGAGACACGGTATAAATAATTGTATCTTATCCAAAAAAGCATTTATAACTTCTGCATACGATGGCAAAAAATCTTGATACTAACCACGGTCGTTAGTTAACTGAAAAATTGTGAAACATTAGATGGACCAACTATTGTCTATGTCATAAGAATAAGATAGAAGAATTAAAACCCCCAAACCACGGTCCGATTCCATAGGTAACTATTATAAAGAGATATACTAATGTATTTACGAATTTAGCGACGCATATTATTTGTTTCAATTTTTAATGCATTGCCAATCAAGATAGATCGAGCAAGATGACGAAGATACTGTAGTGGGAAAGAAGAAACTTTGAGACAAAAGCTGTCACTTTTACATCATGAGAGATAAAAGTTTCTATTAAACAACAAAAAACGTAGGAAGAGTCAGAGAAAAGTAAAACTAATAGGTTAAAAGAGATGACGACCGTAGAAGTAAGATCCCAAGAAAGGTGCAGGAAGCCAGATGCAGGAAGCCTTTTTCATTAAAGTCAAAGGTGGAAAGGATCAAGAGAAACAACGACAATAACTCACCCATACTGACGATGTGGCTAAGACAGCTTTGTGTCACACCGTCAAACAAACATACAACGTAAAAATGGAGTGATCCGTTTGACGTCAACATTGTAGTTATTGAGTCTTTGTGATCAGATAAAGTTTACTCCACTGTCATGATCAAGCGTACCATGGTCATCCGTAATACAGTAGCTTTCTTAAACCTACACCAGACACTTGTTATTGCTGCCGACCAACTGTTTTTTCTAGTTTGGAAAACAAATGTTATAGAAAAACAAATACAATGGAAACTGCCCAAAATTCAAATTCAAATATTGAAACTAAGTATCATGTTTGGTGGACGTCATCATAATGGCTGCACTGCGATAGATAGGAACATTAAGCTGGATCTCCACTAGGCGGAAAATCATGGTAGCCGCTACATTTTACGCCTCAATTTTGTTGATTCTGAGGCGGAATATGTAGCGGGTCGAAAACTAGAACTCATTCCTACTTTTAATGGTAGCAGATGAAACTAACCAATCAAATCGCGAAAAATATACACAGTCTTTTCACAGCTACGATCTCTCCCTGTCGTTGATAAGGGAAAATTGGCCCGTGGCGAAACCCTACGATTCAATATTTCTTACTTTGGATGACACAACTCAAGTAAATGAAATATAGACGTTTTCCTCTCACTGACATCTTTGAAGTCATCTTGGTATGGGTTACGGTTAACTCCAAACAAGTAGCAATAAAAGAGTTATCAGTAGCCTACAGCGCTAAACTGCACGTTGAGTTTAGAAGGGACGACATTATTGTGTAGTGTAGGCCTTAAGTATTACATTAAATCGACTTTCTTTTGACCTGGTAATGGTGTACAATAATCTCAACAGCGGTAAAAGGGCACAATTACAAAGTCGCGAGATAATTATTCACCGTGTACAGTTGTATGGGCAATCACAAAATGTGTGATTGCTTCGATTGCATGCCCAATATTGTTCTTGGCACTGTACGATTGTACGATTACTTGTACGATTACTTATACGATTACTTGTACGATTAGTTGTACGATTACTTTCAATCGCAATTTATGCACTCATCTATGAACCTTTCCAGTCCGCTCTGGGTTTTCCTAAACCAGTCGTGCCCAGAAGCCTCTTTAAACCTACCTCCTATTTACTTTCTGTTTTAGTACATGGAGATACAAATACAATTATGAAAAAACAGAAAACACAGAATGTTTCTCATTATGTCATTCTTCTTTAAGATTTCTGGATGGTTTGCCTCTTGCTACGTCATTCCTCTTGCTACCATGTGGAGGTTTGACGAAAGGTAGCGGCGGGAAAGTCGAGGTAGCGGCTACTTTTTCCGCCTGGTTGAGATTCGGCTTTAGGGACCTGCTGTTGGACAGTCTGTGAACAGGTGTCAGGGGTTCTTTTTTGCACGAAAAATACTGGATTTGACGGGAAAATTTTGATAGGAGTTTATAGCATGAGCATGATGACCTTATCAATTTTAAAGTTTTGAGATCCACAGAGAAGAAGTTGTCATGTCATATTACGGAGTAGCCATGCTCAGCCATACGTTTTTTAGGTACAGTGGATGCTGGGTACTGAACTTAGCGCGCCGAAAACCTGTCGTACGCTGTGCTGGTGTGAAAATTGTAACGCCGCTAGGGACAACACCCCTACACTTTATTTTTATGCAGAGTATAATACCAAAAATTTTCGGGGAGAGGGTGGCCATGAATATAACCGAAGCTTTGCACCATGGGCTTACGTACTCCTACCCGGGAAAACTACATTGCTAGCTAGATACATGAGCTAATATAGATGTTTGTCTATATTTAATTTGACCCTCTTTTGAACCAACTTCATTTGCGCTCTCGACTCCTTCATGGTACACCCCAGTTTCTTCTGTGTTCACAATCCTTATTTTAGATACCGGCTGCTAATTTGGTAATCGTACAATAAACTCACAGGACAAATTTTGAAGAAACCGTAGGCCAAAGTGAGTCGGAGTATCGACTTCTAATCTGAGAAAATCGCAAAAATTATGCTATCAAAATCGCATTATTTCTTTACCACCATGTATTTGTAACAAAAAAAATTACCTATTGTTTTCAAATTTTATAATTGCCGGTAAAATATTATGATAACCCGAAAATAATTTGTTTTGAATAACTTGACAAGCAGCAGCTCTCCGATTCGTTTGCTTGTGGGCACACAGTAATCAATGGCATTTGAGATAAAAGCTTTAATTATTGGAATGAAATACAGAGGAAAGAGAGCCCTTAGTTCCATTCCTGAAATACAGTGTTTGACGCAGATCTCACTATATACACTTCGATCCACTCATAAAGAACAGTTGAATTCAAATTGAATTGTGACATCACAGACAAACGCTGTTTCGTAAAATAGTTTTAACAAGAGATTTCAAAATTGGTGTGTCTTTATGTTAACACAAGACCGTTGCCATAGCAAAGGCCCCGCCCTAGTTGGAATAGAGTTAAGTTCTCCATGCTTGTGCAGTACGTGATCAATGACAAAAGGATTTTACTCACGATTGTTATCATCAAAGAAAAAAGGCATACAGGATTTTCCCATTTTTCATTAACTTTAAACTTTTTTTGTCAACTGATCATGTTCATATTTCCATCGTTTGTCTTGGTATTTGTTAACATCATTATCTCTTTCAATGACTATGATTTGGAGCAAAGATCAAATTGAAAGGACAGCAGAATAAGGCAGATGGTCTTAACAGAAAAGTATTTCCTTCATAAGATTTAAATTTAGTACAGCACGACCCAGACGCAGTTTGCAGTATTGCAAATAAAGGCTTTCTCATAATATTCCCTTATAGCATTCTTTTTAGCAGATAGTAGGTAATCGGATGGGCTAAATCTTTGTTTTGACCTTTATTTTATGATTGTCAACAAATAAATAAAAAGATTGAGAATTTAGAGCAAAATTGAAAGGTGTGTTCATCCTTAGTCACGTCTGGGGACTCCAATTAGAAATTTTTATGATACACTGCTATTGCGATAAGCTGCGAGCCATCACGTCCGATAAGTCCGAGGGGTGATAGATCGCATTCATTGCTACAGTTTTTGCGGTAACAACTGATTTAACGAATAGAATTCTTATTCTTATACTTTATAGACAAGATTGTGACTTTCCCTTGTTATTTAACCTTCAACAACACTTTAGTCTTGTTGGGATTTGGAAAATAGGTTGTCTAATAAACAAAATTATCACTGCTTCTACAGATAAAATCAAGTGAAGAATTAATTACTAAAAGCTGTTCAGACTGGGTGAGGGCAGACCGTATGGGTTTTTTCTGAAGTAAATATTTTCTCTTGTCCGTTTTTAACTGTGATAATTAAAAACCTGAAATTTTGTGGCTTTTCCTTACTTTGATAGAGTTAGAAATAAGAAGATCTTAAACTTTATTGATAATTAAGAAAGTGTTTGCCAATAGCGGAGATGCGTACATCTTAGTTATTTTCAATAAAAATAGATTATAGGGCAACAACATGCAAATTATCTTATATTTAAGGCCTTTTATCACAACAACGTTGTTGATGATTTGTTGATTTGTTTCTGATTTATCATATTTTAGGAGAAAATATAGCTTAGTGTAATACAGAAAGAAAGTATTGCAAAAAAAAGGATTGATATAATAACCTATAAAGCTCTAACTTCTCTGTTAATTTAATACGTTATTTAAGAGAGGCTTGGAAAGGTTTGCACTAACAGAGTTAATACCTTGGGGGACGGGTGCATTTTGCCCTGGCATACTTTCCCCTCCTATTTAACCAATATTAAAAAATACAAGTGAAGTTTTGCAGCTTTTCTACACATTTATTGAGCAAAAAATACTTTGAAATTATTTGCATAGTTAAGGACATGGTCAGTTCTGTTTCTAAGGGCCCTAACATATAATTTTGTTCATCTTTATTGAAAATCGAATCAAAGGGAAATATCGTAATATCTTGGTACATATTTGATACCCTTTCCTATAGTTGACTGTAAATATGACAATTTATGTGTCATAGAAAATATATAAATATATAAATATATATAATATATAATAATATATGTAATATATAAAATATGTAAATCATATATGAAGTGTACCAAGAAAACATCTCTTTAGTAAAGGAGGTTCTTTAGACCTTGTGAACGACCATAATGGTCACTTTATAGAGGTATTGATCACAGTTGGTACCAGAAGTGGGGATGAAAAGAACTATTTTATTATTTTAAATCGTATGTCTCAAAAAGAGTTTTTTCATTTCTGTATTCCAAACGGAAGAAAGTCAAACATACTAAAACGAGTCATCCTACAGACCTCTTTCCAGAAAGGGTTTTATGATTTTGTGAACTGTACACGGACGTACTCTTTAGTCCAACATAGATTTCCCACGTGACACAATCAAGTGAGACTTCATACATTGCCACGTGTATAACATCCTACATAAAGTTTCCACATGACGTCATTAGAGTGGTATTTCATATCTTGTCACGTGTTTAAAAATGATCCGTCATATCATCAGACTTATCATTGAAAGCATACTACCAATAAGAAGAGAGGATCTGAAACAATGTGTAGAGCACGATGTTGACGTATACAGGCAGTGCAATAGGAGCCAATGTGATGGCAGCAGAATTAGAATATGTTATCACTGTGTGCCACTTTGGTAAGTTACCAGCCCACATGCTACGAATGCTTAGATTAAAAGTTTGAGTTCTTTTTCACATTCATGTGTCTTTTTTAAAAACAAGGAAGTGTTTAAATTGAATCGAATTCTTTAGGTCAATTTTGGGAAAAAATTCTTTTTGTTTTCTTTATAAAAGTCAAATATAACCCTATCTAGACCAGACATATTTCAAATTCCGAGTATTGGGGAGGTGGGGATGGGGGAGAGGGTTAGGAAAGTTGGTCTGCGACTAAACTGATGCTAATATCTCTCTCGGTATCTGTTAGTTAACAGTTAAGCATAAAAACATGCAGGATGATTAATTTAAATGCAAGCTGAAGAAATATATCCATATTTTTAGTACTGAAGGTAATGACGTCATAGCTGACAAGATTGACATTTTGAGTAGTCATATGTGGACTCTTCATAGGATTATATTTATGACATCATATTTCTTAATATGATTATACTTGCAGGATTTTTACATAAGTTTTATAACTATTTTGCATGTAAGCTCTATTAAAAGGATCTTAACCCTATTCGTATTGACCTTTCTGGTGCACTTTTGTATTGGGGTGTTGCGGATGTGGGGGGCGATTCAACATTTTTAGTCCAACACTGTTGAACTTCGGCATGCTGATAGTGCAAGATAAAATGTGCTATAATATTACAATTTTTTGACTTTTATCTAAACATTTGCTGACACCAGCACTTTTTATAAAAACACAGATTTTCAAGGTGCTCATGCTTTTGTATTTATTTGGCAACTATTAGTGGTAGAGACCTGGTTTTCCTAAAACCATGATGAATATATGGCTATTGATGATTAATAGCTATAAAGCCTTTAATCATCTGTTATTTGTCTATGGCGTCATTAAAGTTTTATTACATTGTTTAAATTTTCAATTGACGTACTGATTTTGTTCAATGACGAAGTCCTTCATTGGTCATAAAGACCTATGACATTGTTCATGATACTCGAGTATAACAGATGATGCTAATTAATTACCATTAGAACTGCCTAACTATGTTAACGGAGGGACTCAACCTCTACATATGCCGCCCTCTAATTGATTAAATAATTAGTTTTCAATATCTACCCCATTACACCAAAACATAAAATAGGATCAAATAGAGTCTTCATAAAGAGTCTAAGGGTCGGAGCTGATTCAAATAGAGATAGACAATGGTGATCGGTTGGTATTCCAAACATTGATTCAGTGACAAGATGGTGCATTGTATCATTTATGTCATAGCAGGACCGGACGTAGGTATCACGGAATAAAATCTATGTGAATATGTGCTATAAAAAATGTCAGGAAAAGTCACAAAATTTCAAGCCAAAATGTTGAATGCTAAAATCGCCAGGAGTTGATTCAACATCGCCTCCCATTAGGAAAAGGGTTAAATATATCATACTATTTGCAATAACAAAACGTTTCAAGGATTTTCCTTCCGATTAAAATAAAGGAATCATAAAAGTACAATGACATGAAATAATATAAGAATAGGTAAAAATACGTCAGAGAAATTAATAAAATATTTTAGGAAACAATGACATTTTTTATCAAGGCCAGCGTGTTTGTTTTCGCGTTTTACATCAACTTATATGTTAGTAAAATGCACTACTGTATGGTACCTATGTTTGCATAGCCAGTCTTTTAATACCTAATACTTGAAGAACACGTGAAGGGTGCAAGTAACTGTGGTGTACTCAGCCACTTTCACTCTAATTCACTGAGTACGTTGCTCAGCTGATCGAACAGTTGAGCTCTCATACGTCGATACGTCATCCATCATCATCACTAATCTATTGTATAAAATTCTCGCAA
>JAAAKL020012555.1:0-12965 GCA_010016065.2 Carybdea cf. marsupialis auct. non (Linnaeus, 1758)
AAATTGAGTATTTTATTCCATGATTCTAGCATTTTCAAAATCGTGACGTCATACTTTTCCTCCGCAAAAGCGACAAATTTGCCAAAACGAAGTAAATTTAGGGAAACTATTTTGTTATACAATGAGCTGTGTTCTCTCTCCGAAAGGAATTTAGGGAAGATCTTTCCATTTCTATTTTGTAAATTCAGAAAATCTGCAACACCTGCAAGATATGATCGTCCCAAAATTGAATCAACTAATGGAAACTTGAGTAGTAGTTTTAGGAAGACAGCCAATACTATCACAACAATTTTGGCATTATCTAGAGAATGGCTCCGCATTTAAGCGCCTATTGTTCACGACTTATCTGATCTCTAAACACGACACACTTTAAATGAGGTTATTTAACCGATAAGATCAGCAATGCATTTTGATCAGTATGTCTGCGTAATCAAATAAACTCTCAGTCCATTTTGATCGAAGTTGTGATCATTGCAGTCTTCAAAGCCTTACGTCTTTAAGTTATTTAATCTATTTCTAATCTTCGTTGAACCTTATGTTGAATCTTCCTGTAGCTTTAATACAAACGATCCCTTTAACCCTGAAGTAGCCATTGGAAGTTTGCTTTTTGCCTGTCTCGATAACTTCATTACTTTCATAAACACCGCCTTATGCCCTTCTTCTTATCAATATCTGTACCTATCGAAATATGTATCACAAGAAGAACTGAAATCTTCGGCTCCTTTAAGACGGAAACACACGAGAAAATTTCAGGACACCTTTGAAGACAATTTGGTTGTCCAAACGTCGGTCGATGTTATCTGTGTGACCCTATCAAAGCTGCATGAATCAGCAACTGTTCAAATATTGTCCTCGGCGTTGTAGAGAAAAATAATCGCGATTTTTCTTTTGGAGCAACTTTGGACAACTACAGTTACTAAGTTCCAGGCCAGATTAGGCTAGTTTTGCGTGGCGATGAGTTTTTTCTTTACAGCCTGATGATAGTTTGAAGAAAAAGTCAACTATTTGTTGGTTACTTCACATGGACATCTTGGTTAAAAGTGAAGTTGTCGGGAAGGAAGTGAAAGAAACGTTGCTCGTGTGTGGAAATAATAAATAAACGTTTCTTGGAGGGATCCAAGTTCCCACCTTCAGAGCAGAAGAGAGATGTAACAGATTGTTAGATACCTATGTCCGTATGGGCTGCCAGCAGACACAATCTCAATCAATCACGTGTTTACGCCACAAAGTGGAGAAACTACCGATCTCCATTTGGTACTAGCGCAAAGTTATTTGCTATAACGACTCCCTGCAAGTAGTGCGTACACAGCACGAGCTGAAGTCTGTGTTACGGTTTTCCCTCAAAAGTGAAAGTTCTTTTAACCTATTTTATATAGAAAAATAGATGACTGTGCAAAGCGTCAATTTTTACCAGAGCACTGCTTGCGCATTTGCAGCTGAACCCAAGTATCATTATTCTTAAAAAAGTCTTGGAAAAGCGACTCCGAGTCCATAATCAGAACGAGGCGGATTGAAAAAGCACGGCTGAAGCTACCAGTCGATTTGAAACCCATCATTTCCGAGTTCTTTAGTGTTTATAGATTTTCCAGTGGATTGGTAATAAAGAGCGACGTCTCCAACATAGGTCTTTGAAGATTTCTTATTTTCTTTCACATCATTTACCTCTGCTAACAATTCGCTGAGGTCAATCACTTATTCACTTCTATTTACCACCCAGACAATGGCTTCCCGTCAATAATCCTCTGCTATAAACTGGCTAATTCTCCCAGATATATTTCACCCGATCGTAAGTCTCGGATTATATGGTCATTTATTGGAGTAAAGTACTCTTTGCATAATTAATGGAAATGAGATGTGAAATGATGCCAGGAAACGTCGTTCTAAAATTGATATTAAACCTATCAGTTCGAAAGGACAAAATGTTTTAATTCTACAGTTCACCACAGGGGTTATGCCGTTCACCTGAACGAGAATGTAGAGAGCAAATGTGGGTTTTTGGAATACTCACTTATGCAAAATAGGATAAGAACTGATTTATTTGATAGAATTTACTTGAAAGTCTTAATTCACTTCAGATCATCAGATTACTGATTTATGAAGAGAATAAATTGACTCTCAGACCTCTTTAGTTTAATTTACAAAAATTAGAATAACTGATTCTTAATGAAAGTGGACATGTGTTATCGGAGCCTTCTTTGTATTTAGGTGTTAAGTCCTTCCGTAATGTATAGGTGTCTTTGTTCCGTAATTACCCTTCTGTTATAATTAGTGTTTCCTTTGTGAAGTGTTGCTTTGTTCGTAGTCAATGTATAAATGATTGCTGTAGTGTAGACGACCGCATGTAAAGCTGGATGCTAGCAGTCACCCGTGATTGATATATAAGCATGGACTGTCGATATAAATACTTCTAGTGTCATCTATGGATTTTTTCCTAAAACAGGGGGCCTGTTTTACACATGTCCATCCTGCGCCTTACTTGATCATTTTATATAAGCATACCGTATATATGCATATTTAGGCTCAGATTTTAAAAAAACTAAAACACATTGCTAAGCATATTCCAGTCTCAACAAAAGTAAAACCTGAAGAAAGAGGTATCAAATATGTGAAGAAAGTAAAGACAAGTATTTTGATGACTTGTGTTGTTAAGGTATAATGATTGCTTGCTTTGCTACGACTTGCTGAATATAGTAGCGAGATGGTTATTCACAATTATGCAATTATTACCGTAAGATTTTCAAACTCACAAAGTGGACATATTGCTTAGTATATTTTGAGCAACGAACTTGAAATTTTTTAAGCACATAGAGGCTCATCCAAATTTTTGGTATCCTTACAAAAACATGTGGATGTGCTTTGGTCTCTGAAATGTTAACTTAAAACCGATCAGACCTCTGGCTTTTAGTCGTTTAAAAAAAAGCTTTTTAAAGCATTTTATTTTGTTATTACTTTGTTCATTTATAGTTTATGTATTTTTACAAAGTTTGGGTATTTAATGACCTGAGCGAAAATTAGGAGCCTCAAGCGTAGTAATGTTACTAATACAGTCACTTGCCGACTTTCTTAGTCAACATCGCAGAATTACAGGCCACTTCGAGTTTAACTCTCTCATTATTTTCCTGCCTCGATTACGTTCATATGTGGGCGAGAACGAGGGTGTAGTAGGGCACTAAGCGATAATGTCACAGAAACTATTTTCGACGGAAGCCCTTTTTGACAAAATATCACCCTATATAATCATATCAACTGCTTCTAAACATAGTTAAAGCCTCCAGACGTTTTTGCGGAACACCATGAAATTTACTCCGTGTGTAAATTATAAACTAGCTTAAATAATTAGGATTTTATAGTAATGGTTCGATTTATGAATTGTTTTATTTGATATTTGTTCAAAATATCGATTCTGACAAGGGGGTTAGTACACCAAAAAGCAATAAGTAAAAATACGCACAAAAGGAAAATTTTGTTTCAGACAACATTTCTTCAGTAACTGACCTCTTCAGGTAGTCATATTTCCAATAGACTTGGAAAAGTCAGTTATAGCAAAAACGTTGTCTGAAACATAGTTTCCTTTTGGGCGTATTATTCTTTATTCTTCACTCAAAATCAGTAATTTCCGTGTCGGTCTAATTGCTAGTCTATTTTAAGTACTAATTCAGTCCCTGTTTTAGTACTAGACTTAGCGCTATTCTCAGTGCTAGTCTTAGTGCTACGCTCACCTCTAGTGTGAGTACTAGCGTCATCATTAGTCCCAGTGCTAGTCTAAGGATTATCTGAGTGTTAGCTTCATCTCTTGCCTTATGCTAGTCTCAGCTCTATGCTTAATCCTAGTTTCACCTCTAGTGTGAGTACTAGCGTCAACACTAGTCCCAGTGCTAGTCTAAGGATTATCTTAGTTTTAGCTTCATAGTTTGCCTTACGCTAGTCTCAGCTCTATGCTTAATCCTAGTCTCAGCATTAGGCTTCATTCTAGACTGGGCTTAAGTCTGAGTATTAGTGTCATCGCTGGTCTAAATGCTACCAAAGGTATTATTCTTAGTTTTAGCATCAAAGTTTGTCTCTATGCTAGCCCGAGTCTTAGCCTGAGCAGCAGCTTCAGCGCTAGTCTCAAAGCTAACCCATGCAAACATTTTAGGGCTAGCCTGCGTACCAGCAGAAATGTGAAAATCAGCTGCTTTTGTCAATGAGATGAGTTGATGGTCCCTATGCGCATCCCTGCGGATGGGAATATTCCAAAATTTGAAACATTACGTGACTGGAGAAAATCCTAAAATATAGCTGAACATGTAACAAGGCAGTACCTATCAGTACTTGTATATTTCTCAATTATTTAATTGAAACATTGGAGACAAGCTAGTGTACTTGGCGAACTATCCCTTTGACTGATCATTCTCTTTAATTGATCTATCGGGGTCAGCAACACATCAGATATCTTTATCTCAAGATCACAAAAATATCTTCTCCTTGGTTTGGCAAACAACAATTTCTTTGTTGCAGCTGTACTTGATGTGGCATGCGTGCCAAACACATTCTTCTCCTCCTTCTTTGCCATCACCGATATCGTGTTTGACAAACCACCTCGCGTCATTTGTGCGGTCCCATAGCTTGGGACCACAGCTGATTAAATGACCCAAGATGGACGTTTTTGAGGAGAGTCTGGCGCTGCCCCCCTCAGGCCCTTTTTCTCATGTTTTACCGGTGAGGGCAAGGTTCTCGAGTCCATCTTTGCTTATTAAATGGCTGAAGAACCTTAGTTTGTGACGGTTTACGGCTTGGAAAAGCTCCCTCTTGCAACCAATACGGCGTAGCACCTCGTTGTAAGTGACGTGATACACGTAGGAGATGGGAAGCATCTTTCAGTAAAACCACATTAGCGTCCAGGATTGGCAGCCGTAAAGGAGCGTCGACCAGACATAGGCCTTCAGGACAGTCTTCTATGTTAGTGTTGCATATGACTTATTGTGTGTTAGTTGTGAGGTGATATGTCGCACCCCTCAACCACACATTGCCGTCACTTTTCCCTGTTCACTGCCAGCTCTCTCGGTTCTTCTTCTTCCCGCTCTGTTATTTTTGAAACGGTCCTGACGTACATCTGTCTGGTTCTGCCGCGACGGTTTCACTCTGCGATTAATTATGAAATAATCATAAAACCCCAAAACAGTAAACGTCACCTTTAAAGTTATGTGTGGTGTTGATCTGTAAGTGTGTTCTATCAAACGTAGGAGCAGAAAACTTTTAAATTAGGAATTGCGGGTTCAATCTCAGGCTGGAGGGGCTTTGACTTTGTTTGGAGCCTGAGAAAAATCAGGCGCCATTTGGCCTCTTGCTTGCCAGTTTCCCTTTTCATGATTTGCTCCTGGTTTCTTTAAGCCTGCTCTGCCTCTTATGTCTACTACAAGCCACTGTGTAACATATATAACAGAATGGACAGAACCAGTTCTGTTATGATAACTTTCTGTATTGATTGATTGGTGTTTGTATTAGTGATTTCCTCTCACTACTCCAATATATCATTCAAGAAGCAGTTTTGCTAAAACCCAGAGATTTTCACTTATGATGGCAGATGAGTCATTTGGCCGCCAGATGTGTCTTTTCTTCGGTTAATTCTTACTTATAGAAACGCCCTGGCTGTCATCTGATACACCCTTTCAAATAGTATTGTCGTTCCTTTACCGATCTCAACCATAAACACAGGAAGGGATCTTTTCCAGTGACCACAAAATCAGTTGCAACGTATGACAAGAAGACAAAGTGGCTTGTTATAGGTTATAACGTAATAAAATGGTGCTTTCTCATTTACAATGTCGTAACTTGGCACGGTGTCACATGAGCATTGTGTAAAACAGGCGTCCTGTTTTAGGATAGAATCCAAAGATGGCACTAGAAGGATCTATTTCGACTGTCCATGTAAATATACCAATTCCATTACATGCTAGCATTCAGCTGTACATGCAGCCGTCTACACAAACTACACTACAGCAAACGTTTATACATTGACTACAAACAAAGCAGCACTTCAACAAGGAAACATTAGTTACAGCAGAAGGGTAATTACGGAACAAACACATAAATCATTACGAGAGGACTTAACGCCTAAATACAAAGAAGACTCCCACACCAATTGTCCCCCCGAACAAAAACTTCATGCGCATATATACCTTTTTAATATTTTACGTCCCCTTACTTATCAGTGTCTTGGTGTAGCTAAGGTGAACGTACTCTTCTCCTTCCCTTATCTTTATGCCACAAATCATGGAGATGAACGGGCAGGAGAAAAGTGGTATAATAAATCTGCAGCTTTTCTGAATTGGTTAGATTTTGGTGTGTAATATGCTTTCCAAAATGTCAAAAATAGGCATCCTTGAATCTTCCAAATCCAAAAGGTTCGGACCTCCTGGTGTGACTTATAGCTCTCCCAAAGCTCCTACCTCTTTGAGCGATTGCCTTTCGACATCATACTTCTACTTTGCCTCTCTCCCCCCTCCCTTACCCCTCCCCCACGCTACTGCTCATCAATTTGCTGAGTTATTGTAACTCTGAAGATATACTAACATCAGGATTCGAACCGTCGACTGTCATACGGCTCATCATTTTGCCAAAGCCCATTGAAAGTTGCACTAAAGGTCTTTCCCGGGTTAGAATCCCAATGGTGGCACATTTGTACTTTTTTCAAGTGTCACTTCAGACTTGACATTTTAAATCCCCTCTTATTGAAAACACTTTGTAACCATAGCTTTGTCGGTAGAGCAAAAACACCTCGATAGGGTAGATCCCAGGATCTAATGCCGATGGCAACATTTCTCACCATTCTTGTGGATATTGTTGATAGTTAGATAGTGATTGAATCCTGTCAATCAAGGGGAGTCGGGATGGGGAGTGTGTTCTGGAAGTAGTCTGGGAAGGAGTTGAGGATGGGATGTGACGCCCATGACTATTCTGAAAGTAATAACTTTGACCTGAGGGTCAGAGTTGCGGAGTTTAACAGAGTGCATGAGTTATAGACTTCAGAGTTCAGAGTTGTATTACTAAATTATGTAAAGAGATATTGAGAACAAAGATGATCTTGTCTTATATATATTTTAGTTCTGACACGCCCTGTTACAACTATTCAGTACAGATACCTTCAGACTGACAAAGCGCTTTTAATCAAATATACAGGGGATTTTAAAATATTTGAACATGCTATATTATTGTTATGGGATTCAGCTCTGTCTTATAGCTTGGTGCCTATTTGGTGATCCTTCTACAAGGGTATTTTTAAAGTTTATGGATATGTAGGAAATCAATTGCGTTTGACTTCGTGGTTTCAGAGGAGAAATTCTTTGGACTCAGACCATAAATTTAAACCCGACAGAGGTTTCAGAGAGTGTAAATTACGTGTACTATTTAACGGACAAAACTTGAAAAAAGTGCGGACCTTTTATGAAAACTTGATGCCTAGAGGGGACTAGATGAAACTGTGGAAGACTACTACTCGTAAACTAGTTGATTAATGTAAATAACTTTTTATCTATCATAATTGCAATTCGTCGACGGGATTTCGAACCCTGTGCCAATGAGTTTTGAGTCCAATTCTCAAACGACTTTCTCGCAACTTTCAAAAATTCAACGCGCTGTCACCTCCTATCATTTTACAATGGTACGGCTAGCTACCGTCAACCCTCTCTGCACTCAGCGAGTGTTTTGAAGGGTGTAGGGCCCTAGGGCGAGAAAGGTTTACGGGAGCCTTGTGACGTCATCGATCGCAATGCAGTCTCAGTGAAATCGCAGAGCAGCGGATCTTGAGGTGCTGTATTTCCTCCAATAGATCTAGTTACTCATTTCCATCTACCATTATAATAACAATGTGGGCAGATAGATATTTCTAGGTATTAAAGCGTCGTGATCTACTGAGGCGTGAGGTCCTGGACCGTGTCCTGGTTGCCACTCAGCTTAAAACTAACACTGTCACAGAAAAGTACTCTGTAAATCGGAAATTTTGTCAGATTGTTTTGATACCCTTGGGTAGACAGGTTTGTGTAGTTGTGTTGCTAAGACTTTCTGTAAAAAACTAACGAATCCTTGAAATTTTTGTTATAGCAGTTTTCGCAATTGTAATCCGACTGATAACTACAGGTTTGTTGTTGAGAGCGAGATAGGATTGCAGCATGTGTGATTAACTGCAGCCATGATCATTGCTTGGAATCCTTCATCTTTTGTTATGCATTTGTGACACTGAATGTACCTAAAATGCCGGAAGGTCTTGGGTGTAGTCTGTTTAGGCATTTATCTTATAATTCAGTGAATAGGTATGTCTTTTTGCAAGAGGTAGTCGACGAAGACGAATGGTTGATATGCTGCCTAACTTAAATAGACTAACTCTGAGCGCAATGGTAGGGACAAATTGTAATTTCGAAGTAACGATGCCAGTGCAGGACTTTAGCAACGATTCTCAAATTGGGAGTGGGGCACCCCATTATTTAAATGAAGAAAATGCATTCATAAACGACCTAATGTAGTGAAGTGTGGCGTTTACATGTTTTTTAAGATGGCCATTTATAAATTTTTCAATTATTGTTGTAATCGTACATGTATAATTGCACTGTCCTCGTATCCAAGCGGGTATATTCAACGACTATATTATTTGGTTTCACCTCATGTTTTAAGTATTCTGTTTTTGCCTCTTTTCGCAAAGGAAGCTGTACTTCTTCGCCCTTGTTTAGAAACGTTTTACATGTTACCTGCAAATATGTTCCATTAGGAAGAAACCATCGAAAAGGACCCCGCATACTTCAACTCCCTTTCCTCTGACGGAAGAGGGGGTCTTGACTCTCGGCAGGTCTTCCTTGTCATTTCCTCTCCCATTATCAATCTTTGTGTTGTCACGTGACTCAATTGTTTCGCAGTCAGCCTCAACCATACCCAATATGGCGGCAGTCCTGAAAGTGAGTGTTACAGCCTTCTCTTCGGATTTTCAACCGCTTGTGCCAATACGGATTACTGTTACTGCGTGAAAATAGCGTTTGATGGAGAGAATTAGCCAGTGTTTACTCTTACGTTTGTTTCTTGCTTTGTTTTAGGCTAGGGTCTTGTACGACTTTGATGGAGATACGGAAAATGGAGAACTAATTGTTAGGGAGGGAGACATCCTAACCGTAGAGAATCAGGTATGAATTGTTTCTTTTAAAGATGCAACGTGCACTTGTGGTCGACTCTGTGGCTTTTGCTACTATTGTAGAACTGAAAATGTAGATAGTATTTCAGTAATAACGCGTAGAAAGATATCGTCAGCAAATGAATTGGTAGGTGCTCTACGTGCTGAAGCACTCATCAGAATAATCACGTAATCGGACAAACAACCTTTCCTAATTGATGGTACTGTTGCATAGGAAGTGTTTCCCACTTAATCGTCATCAGGACGTTATCTGCAAGTGACAAAGTTGGCATGCGATATACGACACCTTTGGTGTGTTTGCATTAGGATTATAACGTAAAAACTCAGATTTTTACGTGTTCTTGCATCCATCAAACTGGATTCTCATAACTTGAACCTCGCTAGGCTTCTGAGGACAACAGTGTATAAAAATTTTGCTACTTAAGGTGTTCCATATATAAAAGCGTCATTGTTGTCATTATTATATGGCTTGGAACAAGAAGGAGTAATGATATTATTAAGCTATGATATCATTGATTTACGTTGGACCTACTAAATCAGCGATAAAAAATTGTACAATGAAAAGGTCTTATTGATCAGTGGAAGAATAGGCCTTCTGCCACCGACAACAGCACAATCGGGCATGGTATTTAACTTGAAGAAACTACCTAATCAATCACAGTCAAATACATCCATGATATTCGAAGTAAGTTTAATGGAAGTTGGCAGACAAGATATATCAATTCTAGAAGGTGCGATTTCCAAGTTTCGTTTAGAACGTTACCTATTCATGATTTTTCCCTGTGGTAATCAACAAGGGTTGATCCCTTCAAACGATTAAGAGAGAGGAAATGTTGGTATGATTTGTAGCTCTGCAATTGCAATGTTTGGATGATTGCTTAGCTTAATGGTACTCGTTTAAAGTACCGAGAGTCGTGAAGTGAACAGGCGAGTTGTAAGGGGCTCGTAGAGTTTGGCCGAGTCCCCATAACAGTTTTCCTTAAATGTTTTCATTGATATCAAGAGTGTTTAACAATATA
This sequence comes from Carybdea cf. marsupialis auct. non (Linnaeus, 1758), assembly GCA_010016065.2. Classification (NCBI taxonomy): domain Eukaryota; kingdom Metazoa; phylum Cnidaria; class Cubozoa; order Carybdeida; family Carybdeidae; genus Carybdea; species Carybdea cf. marsupialis auct. non (Linnaeus, 1758). The sequence goes on from JAAAKL020012555.1 coordinate 10,174, forward strand.
GGCTAATCATAGAAGCCGTTTTAAATACTATCGGAAAGAAGCTCAATCTAGGAAAACTCTATGAAAGTAATAGTTCTTTGAAATATTACAACATTACTAGACCCACTCCATCTCAACATGGTCTGGTTGAGCCCTGGTGAGAAGGATGTGAAGTGTTAATTTGTGAAATATTACTCATCTTTTGTGACTTTATTTAAACAAACTGATGACTACCGTGACCTTTCTCTTCAGACCCTTGTAATTGTTTTTTTAGTTCTGTGTAGGGTGGTATTACGTCACTGGAAGAAACTGTTATAGTTTTGGGAGATACAACTTCAAGAATATCGTTGTTTTGATAATGTTCGCTCGCTAAATTTGGCCGTGCCTTTCCCATCTGATACGAAGAGAGGCTTGACCTAGTATAACAGAAAACAACAGCAAAGTCCGACACATTGTTGTTAACATTTGCTATTGTTGGACACCGATCTGCAGACAATTTGACCGATTCAGCTAAGTGTTGTCATGTCATCAAACGTTTCCATCAAGACATTTGATGTAGAGCAACTTTTCGTTGCTGATATTTCAGGTTCCTCCCGTTTTAATACTTTTCGAAGGCTTCGCGAAATTTCTGATGCATCAAGGTCCTCATGAGAAAGAATCTGGTTGCACTGGACTGTCGCACCGGGACTACTTATGAAGTAATGCATGATTGCAGATCGATTCATCAGTATTATCACCCAACGTCTATGACGCTGATGATGTATTGATTTGTATTTGACTATGGATCATGATTGATTCCATTATCACCAGCGGTCTTACTCTTTAAGTAATGACATAATTTACGCACTGTTGATTCCATTTCTTATGAAAGAAAATTTTACTTTGTTTGGGTCTGTTGATTGAAGATAAAAAGATATAGTTTAAAATCAGCTTGTTGTTCAAGATTTACCACAGAGAAAATAGCTGCTAAATGTTAACACACTGCTGTTAAATTTATCTTAACATTACCAACTCAGCAATAGGCTGTGGATACTCTGTTGAAGATTTGTCAAACCAGGATTCTAAATCTGATCGGGAGGTTTATTTCTTCAGTTTAATTGTTTCCTTTTTTGCCATTATTTTTTCACGTTCTTTGTATAACAATAATTAGATATATGGATTAGAGAATGTGTTTGATATTTCAGAATTTATATACAGGATGGAAACCAGATAAAGAGAACTTCTCTGTTCTTGTTGATTGCTTTCATATTTTAAAAAATATTGTTTGCTTGATTTGCTGTTTATACATGGCTTATTGTTAACTGAAGTTCTTAAATAATTTACAATAAAACATGAAGGTTAAGAGGGTGTTGAGCAGCGGCTTTGGTTTTGGTTATTATACTGAGCAACTCATCATAAACAACTAAAATGAGAATGCAGAGAAACAAGGGAAACATCTGAGATGGAAAGCTATATCCCTTTGTAATTACATATATGAATATAAACTAAAAAATGCCCAGAGACTAGATACAAAGCTTTTGGTTAACAAGCTTCTTCATCTGTACTTTCATTTTTCAATATTATTTTCCCACCACTGAGGTTGGGTGCGCTATAAGTCTTTTCCACCATTGTAGGTCTTTTACTATATCCCCTTGCACAAAGAAACCAGGATCTGGCACACCAAAGATGCCAAACCCAGTTTCCCCCACACTGAGAGCATTAAACTCAGGATCTCCCACACCAAATTTGGGATCTACTCCCAGGTTGTCACTTTAACTATTGCATTGTGTAGTGCAGCAGGTAAGTCAATATGTTTAGTGAGGGAGGTCCTCAGTTTTATCCCCTCCAGCACCATATGCATTCATGTTTATTGAGCTATCTATTATGTATTCCTGCATGAAACAGTGAAAACATTTTTAGTACTGAAAGGCTTTTTTCGTCTGACACTCCTCAGAGTAGAAAATTTGTCAGAATTGAAATTGAGAAGGAATCAATAAAACTAATACTAAATTGTGTTTTGAAAGTAGCCAATCAGAAGTTTGACTGCTAGATTGGTGTTGTTTTGACTAATCAGTGTCTGTGAAACTGATTTTTTAACTTAAAAGGCCCAGTGAAGAGACAAATTCTTTTTGTCTGCAAAGCAACAGTTTTCTTGCTTTGATGTGGATGGATTTGAGGACGGCTAGGTGAAAAGCAGACATAGCTTCACGTATTATGCTAAAGCGGTCATCTGTGTACAATTTAGCACTATCTGGGTTTTCAAACAAATTCTTGGCTTAGAAATATTTCACTTCAATTTAAGAACCAGATACAAATGGCTGTAGAGAAGTGTTTCTGCACTGTTACCCCATGCGTAGTTTATACCAGTAAGAAGATGTTCTCAACTAATTTGCTTGCTATGTCGGACACATAAATTTGAGGTTAGTTGATAGAATCAAGCAGCATCTTCCATCCTGTATTCACCAAGCATCAGGTCCTACAAGGAAACAACCACCTCAAGTTTCTAACATCAAAAGCAATGCTAAGCATTGTGACTCTACCATAGGGCAGCATTCTTTGGTATTTTCAGTGTGAGAGATCCTGGGTTTGATCCCCTCTATTACTGTGCACATTCATGTTTATGGAGTTATATATCATGTATTCCATAATGGCTAGTGTGTCTACCTGAGTATTTGTATCTCTCTGTTTATAAACATAAAAAATGTTCACTCTTTGAAAACCACACTAATATTTTTTTATATTTTTATGTGGTGTTAGCTACAGTTCTATACCTTGTAGTTTTATTCATATATGTATATGTGTAAATGTAGTAGATATGGAGTTTGAAATTAAAT